>CAJQZJ010033849.1:1735726-1758951 GCA_907164525.1 Lophiomys imhausi
TGTGTGTGTGTGTGTGTGTGTGTGTGTGTGTGTGTGTGTGTGTGTGTTTAAGTCTGTGTGTATGTCTGTGTGTATGTGTGTATGTCCTTAGGTGTATGTCTCTATGTGTGCATGTGTGTGTATGTCTCTGTGTATATACATGTTTTTGCCTAAGTCTATGTATGTCTATGTATATGTGCATCTGCATGTGTATGTATGTATGTGCTTATATGTGTGTTCATTTGTGTGGATGTATGAGTATCTGTGTGCATTTATGTGTATGTGTATTTTGTGTGCATATAATATTTTGAGGTAGAAAAAACTAATATTTACATTAAAATTTTCTTCTGTTCTTTACTTACATGTAATTTCTTAAGGTTAAAAATTATTTTAGTAGATTTTTTTTAATTTAAGTGGTCTTTATTCTATCATTAAGCAAACTGCATATTTTTGACAGTGGCTTTGTTTACTCATTAAGATGAGAATTGTTTTGGTCCATTAATTATTCCCTTGCTCTTTCTAGGTAAGGTGTGGGATTCTGTGTCACCTTGGACTTGACCATGCACTATAAACTGCATAGGAATAACTATGGAAGCAGGATTGTACATGCATTGCTATATGTACTATTTCTGCCTCGATCACCAGTGGTCCAGAGAACAGTTGCCCCTTGGTATGGTTATAGTTATAGTTATATGTATACAGTACAATATAATATAGTATAGTTATTACTAGAGTGTATCCTTATTCCCTATACCTCTATTTGTGAATATGAATACACAAATATTTTATTTTGCATAGACAATAACTGTGAATTTCCTGATTTTCCTCTCTATGGAGACAAACAATATGATTTACAGCCAGTCCTGCTCAAAATAGGTTTCTTTTAATATCGTATCAACCACTTCAAAGCAAGCTGCCAATTATCCTCTGCCCTCAGTTGAGAATCTTTTAATATTAATGACTTGATTTTATTGGCCATAATGCCTTAATTTCAATTAATACCATACACATTTTTTTTTCTTCTTTGAGAAGTGGGATCCTTTGTAGAGAGGCAGATCTGAAGCTGAATTCAATTCGCGACTATACTTGACACAAATAGGAAACAAACTCAACAGAATTTGTTTTCCAAATGGTAAAAACTGCCTACTTCTGAGAGAAAATAAGAGAGGATAATAAACAAGAAAGGTATTGCAAAACATATACAGGAAAATTAACATGCAGGGACTCACCTGTCATAAGCACCTGTATCCTCCATTACCGGGAAAGAGCACAGTGGGCAGGTGGGCACTGTAGAGGAACTGATGCCTCCTAAGAAGGGCTATTGTGCAGGGCTTACTGAGAATTAAGTATGTCTAAGACTCTCTCTAATAGCAGGAAATATTTTGGAACAAAGAATATAGAGAATAAACGTGCAATAAACACTCTAAAGAAAATACACTTCTGTATTTGGTTCAGCTTAATATATGATACAGGTGTCTTTTTAAAAGTCAAAACAGATTTGTGCGATTGAAATGAAATGTTTTGTTTTTTTTTTTTTTTATCAAAAGACAAGCAAGCAAACAAACAAAAACCACTGTGAGACCAAGGTGTCTTAGGGCTTGACCACACCAAATCTTACTTTCTTTGTAAACCCTCTTCTTCCACACTATTCCATAAACTTTGGCAAGAATTAGAATTAATATAGATGTTCAATTTTAAAGCACTAGTAAGTTAAACAATGGAATTGTTTTATAGAGAATGCTTTAAAAGTTTTATAACAAATATTCTGAAAATATCTTGAGTTAGCTTTCAGCAATGGCTGGACAGATTGCATTTAGTGTGATCTGAATACTCTTCATGTGAGAAACCATTAAACCAAGCAACACTAATTCTCTATCTACAGTATTTGTTCGAAGATGGCCTCACAACTGAAGTTTGTCTGATCAGAGTGAATCTCGGTTTAGGGGACCCATAATCACTATCAGAAGAGGACTATACTATTTTCACTGAACACAGATCTTATTGAGGTGGAGGCAGAGGTGGCCAGTTTGCTACAAAATGAACCTAAACATAAAAACAAAATGTAAAAAATGAACAAGTTTCTTTTAGATTATGGGCTAGTAGGCTCTTAGAAAAGAGGTTGGTTTTCATGCCTGCATCAAACCAAGCCTGAAATAACTGTACCAGTGCAGTTCTTGGTCATGAGGGCAACAGATGATACTTTGCAAGTTCCCATCTCTTCCACTTGCACAAGAGTTTAACTAACTTCTAAAGGAAAATACATAGTCATATACCATTGTGTGAGTTTCTGTGCCCACCTTATTTTTCTGAAGTCATTTTCAATGACTGTAGTGTCATTTCAGTGCAAGGTTAACACAACATGTGCTTATAATGATGTACTTCTGAGAAGTTGTTGGATTGGATTCTTTCGTTTTTCTCAAAGTACTGAAAACCTGAGACTTCTCTGTATTGAAATTCCAAGTCATATCTTCTTGGTGTGGTTACTTTCATTTGATGAAGATTCATAACAAAAGGGAGAGACAAGGAACAAGAAACAGTGCTTTATGCACAGATCTAATTTTTTCTGAATGATACCATCCAATAAATTAAGCTTTCATATAGGGTTTCATATATGTTAGTGATTTTAGAAAAATTTAAATTTGTGAATGCTATATGTAAAATATTCAATTACCAAAATTGTTTTAAGTCAATTTATTTGGGTTATTCAAGATATGCTAAGCATGTTAATCTAGTATCAATGTTATGATTATACTTTGCAAATTTCTATGACTAAGAATAATCCTTTCTAACTTGCAAGACTAAATTAGGTACAATCAGTTGTTTATAAATCATACAAATCTGAAGTTGGGAATATAGCTGAGGAGCAGTGTTCATCTGACATGGGCAAGACCCTAGATTCTATCATAGACACTTTAAAATGAAACCAAAAGCTAAACAATGAAGAGTCGAATGAAGTCACACATATTCAAATTAGATGAAAAAGGATAACATACGATGAGCTAGAATTATTAATCTATTGTGTGAAAGAAAATTCAAGATGTCAAATTGCCAAGTCTTCAAAATGACTAGATATCCCCTAATTGTTTGCCAAGGATGTGCCAAATTTACACACATGTACAGTTGTTTCTTATTAATACTGAACAATCTCCCTTTTATTTTCTTTCCTGACATTACTAATGAGGGAAACTGCCTTTTCCGTGATAGTTATGCTACATTAAATAAAATGTTCATACATCATGTACTAAAATTGAATTCATACATATAATTGACTCCCAGCACCAACATCAAACACCTCCCAATCACCTATGACAGAGGCTCCAATGGAACCCATCACCTTCTGGAATCCATAGGAACTGCACACACACACACACACACACACACACACACACACACACACACACACAGTATCAACATAAAAATAATAAATACAAGTCTTATAAAATAAAAACTTACAAATCAAATAAATAAAAGTTTAGTTACTATTACTTTTTTTAATAAATAAATTTATTTATTTGTTGCTTCAGGTTACATCTCCATCATATTGTCCTCTTTCCCCCCTTCCCAGTGCCGCCCTCCCACCCTCTACCCCCTAACCCTTCCAGCCCACTCCTCTGGAGTGGAGTGTCCCTACAGAACAGTCCCCCACCCCAGTTCAGAAGTCATATGAGGGCCAAGAGCCTCCTCATACACTGGGGGCCTACAAGGCAGTACCACCAGTGAAAAGTGACTCATTGCCAGGGAGAGAAAACTAAAAAACAAACAAAAAGTCTAGCCCATGTTTCCTTTGGTGCATTGGTTGTAGTATAGATATCCTGTACCATATAGCTAAAATCCTACTATAAGTGAATAGATGCCATGTGCATCCTTCTGAGTCTGGATTAGCTCACTCAGGATGAGCTTTTCTAGTTCCATCCATTTGGCTACAAATTGCATAATTTCATTGTTTCTGATAGCTGAGTAATATTCCATTGTGTAGATGTACCACAGTTTTTTAATCCATTCTTCATTTGAGGGACATCTGGGTTGTTTCCAGTTTCTAGCTATTACAAATAAGGCTGCTATGAACATAGATGAGGAGACTTCCTTATGATTCCATGAGGAGTCATTTGGATGTATACCCAGAAGTGGTATGGCTGGGTCCTGAGGCAAAGCTATTGCAAGTGTTCTTAAGATATCACCATGCTGACCTCCATAGTGGTTGCACAAGCCTGCAATCCCACCAGCAATGGAGGAGGGTTCCCCTTTCTCCACACCCTCGCCAGCATGTGCTGTCATTTGAGTTTTTGATCTTAGCCATTCTGACAGGTGTGAGATGGAATCTCAGAGTCGTCTTGAGTTGCATTTCTCTGATGATTAAGGATGTTGAGCATTTCTTCAAGTGTCTCTCGGCCGTTAGGGATTCCTCCTTTGTGAATTCTCTATTTAGCTCCATCCCCCATTTTTTGATTGGATTATTTGATTTCTTGGCATTTAATTTCTTGAGTTCTTTGTAGATTTTGGATATTAGCCCTCTATCAGATGTGGGGTTGGTGAAGATTTTTTCCCAGTCTGTAGGCTGCCGTTTTGTTCAAATAACAGTGTCTCTTGCCTTACAGAAGCTTTTCAGTTTCATGAGGTCCCATTTAGATTGTTGGTCTGAGGTCCTGAATTGTTGGTGTTCTGTTCAGGAAGTTGTCACCTATGCCAATGAGTTTGAGGATTTTTCCCACTTTTTCTTCTAGTAGATTTAGGGTGACTGGCCTTATGTTAAGGTCTTTGATCCACTTGAACTTAAGTTTTGTACAAGGTGACAAGTATGGGTCTAATTTCATTCTTTTGCACGTTGACATCCAGTTGGACCAGCACCATTTGTTGAAGATGCTGTCCTTCTTCCATTGTGCGGTTTTGGCTTCTTTGTCAAAAATTAGGTGGCCAAAGGTGTGTGGGTCCATTTCTGCATCTTCAATTCGATTCCATTGATCTACTGGTCTGTTTCTATACAAATACCTTGCTGTTTTTACTACAATTGCTCTGTAGTACAGCTTGAAATCTGGGATGGCGATACCTCCAGTTGTTTTTTTATTGTACAGGATTGATTTAGCTATTCTGGGTTTTTTGTTGTTCCATATGAAGTTGAGAATATCTTTTTCCAGGTCTATAAAGAATTGTGTTGGTATTTTGATAGGAATTGCTTTGAATCTATATATTGCTTTTGGTAGGATAGCCATTTTTATTATGTTGATCCTATCTATCCATGAGCATGGGAGATCTTTCCATCTTTTTTTTTTAAAGATTTATTTATTTATTATGTATTCAGTGTTCTGTCTGCAGGTGTATCTGAAGGCCAGAAGTGGCACCAGATTTCATTGTGGATGGTTGTGAGCCACCTTGTGCTTGTTGGGAATTGAACTCAAGACCTGTGGAAGAACAGTCAGTGCTCTTAACCACTGAGCCATCTCTCCAGCCCAGAACTTTCCATCTTCTAAAGGCCTCTTCCATTTCTTTCTTCAAGGGTTTGAAGTTCTTGTTGTACAGGTCCTTTACTTGCCTGGTTAGAGTTACCCCCAGGTATTTTATATTGTTTGTGGCTATTGTGAAGGGAGTTGATTCCCTGATTTCTTTCTCTGCCCATTTATTTGTTGTATAAAGAAGGGCTTCTGATTTTTTTGAATTAATTTTGTATCCAGCCACCTTGCTGAAGGTGTTTATCAGCTGTAAGAGTTCTCTGGTGGAATTTTTGGGATTGCTTATGTATACTATCATATTGTCTGCAAATAGGGATAATTTGACTTCTTCATTTCCAATTTGTATCCCCTTGATCTCTTTTAGTCATCATATTGCTCTAACAAGAAGGGACAAGACAAGGATACCCACTTTCACTGTATCTCTTCAATATAGTACTATTACTTTTAAAATACACTAAAGAGAGTAGCTTTCAAATAGGAAAACAGAATTTGACTAGGGAAAAAAGTGAATTACTATAACTAGTTTTAAAAACTTTAATAAAGGTTGACAATCTCTGGAATCTAGAATCAATAAATGTACAAAGATACAGGCTGGGAATCAGGATTTCCAGCAAGAGTACTCAGCATTAGATAAGATACTTAAGGCTTTGGTAAGCATTCTCCAAGACAGACCTTCCATGACACTAAAAGTCACATTCTTTTCAGGTCCAAAACATATCCTACATGAATCTAGACATTTTAAATATGTAAATTAACTCTTCAATTTTAATTTAAGACCTTTGCTTGTGGCCTCCGAATTATCATGTCCAGACAACAACTTCCCTTTTCCTGTACTAGCAATTGGAATTCCAGTTGTGTAATTCAAGAGGCAGTATCAGGGCTCACATCTAGGGGTCAATCTTAATTGTGACTGAACTGACTATCCTTGGCTGTCACAAGGTAAGCCCCAGGAGTTCTGATAAGCCAAGCTACCTATTCAGAAATAGCAAGTCCCTCACCACAATGGCCCCTTCCCTGGGAACTATTTGGTCAGAGAAAACTCAATAATTTTGTGAACTGGGAAATTAAAACCACTGCTCTGGTTGGATTTCAAGAAGAGAACAAAATTTTTATTTCCCCAATAACTGTATTTTGACACGGTAACCTAGTGGTCTGGAATTTTGTGACAAACTGAAACAAAACAAATGGAATCTGTAATTTCTACATGAAATTTTAAATGTAGAAAGCCAAACAATAATTAAAACAATAGTGAAAGGAGAATGATTATTTTCTCTTCACATCTCTAAGGGATGTGTGTGCACAGAGTCAAAGTGTCATTGAGGACGTCTCTAGTCAACCTTATAATCATTACCAGATTAAAATTGTCATTCAAATTTATTCAAACTATTTGAATAAATGTTTGTTGCATTTATAAACAATTTAAAATCTTCATATTGATACAATAAATCCAAATTCAACAATGACAACAGATATCACTTGGTCTTGCTGACACTTACAGGTGTATAAGATTCCTGATAAGTACAATTGTACAATTTGAGTTCTGTAAGGTCTGTTTGTATTACATGGAATTCTAAGATGTAACAGGATGAAACATCATGTTCCAAGGTAAACTTCTTTGGCAAGAACAGCAGTAAAATGTTAAGCTGTTCAGATATCTGCTAAATATTTATTTGTAAATAATAGCACTGGAAATATACTCTTCCATCATTTAGTTAGCATTAAACAAGAACAACGTTTTAGTCTTCTCAATAATATTATATTATTCAACCATTTCTCATATTGCTCCCTTTTTATAAAAGACAATAGTCATTAACATTCCCTCAAGACACTTTATTTCTAGAATAATCTGCAGTCTTGACAAACACCAGCTACTCTGGAGTTTGTGTTAATAGGCACTTGACATCACTTTCATAGATTCCTTTGGACGCTATCTTTTAATCACCAGGGTAAAGACTGAATAAGGATGTCAGATGATTCAACAACTCAAAAAGAAATACATTATAAACCCATGAAACTGCAATAATTGTGTCTACAAAGATATATAATTAAAAATTATAAATCAAGGGCTGCTGTTTTACACTTGACTACAACTCTTTGGAACAGTGTGGAATAGTTGTACTATTTATTAAGGATGTGATTTTATATGTTTAGAGTAAATCTCCTATATGCAATTTTATAGCTTAATAAAAAGAATTATAGTTTGAGTAGTATGAAGTGTATTTGATTTTACTTCCCTAAAATAGCCTGTGATGTAAATTATCATGATTTATTATGATTATTCTTGCAATAATGTTGGGAGTGGGTTGAAGCAAGTAATGTTTCTAAATGTGCAAAAGATCCCATTTCAAACTACTTTTCCTTATAAAATTGCTAGCTTTCCAGTATGTTACAGTATATGCTCCGGGGAACATGGCATTATTGTACTGTTGTTTTTATGGTATACTTTAATCTACACTATTTGGTAAAGCATATATTTTTTAATCTCTCCAAATGTATCTTGTGCACTGTTGGTGCTTGTTTTCTGTTTGTACCTTGTTGAACAAGAAAGTTGTACTAAGATGTGAAACTAGCACTCCCATACATATCTCTCCTTTTGGGGGATTTGTTTTTCTTCTAATCTTACAGCCAAAATCAGAGTAGAAGATACATTTTCTCTCTTACACTGGAGTACTCCTTTGAGGGACCAGGGATTAGGACCATGAGCTGCTAAATTCAGTGGTTCTCAAGATGTGTATTGTGGTCCCTTTGGGGGTTGAACAACCCTCTCACAGCAATCACATTCTGATATCCTGCATATCAAATATTTACATTATGATTCATAACAGTAGCAAACTTATAGTTATGAAGTCTCAAAGAAATAATTTTATGGTTGGGGTCACCCAAACATGAGGAACTATTAAAGGGTGGCAGCCTTAGGAAAGTTGAAAACCACTGTGCTAAGTGATTATGAAGCCAAGCTTAAGCAACTCCTTTTATACTGGGTAAAGGATTTGGTTAGAAAAAAAAAATCACAGTTTCCTCCCCTATTTCTAGTCTCCCAACCATCCAGATGTCAGACTTGGAGCTGACACAGATGATGATGATGATCAAGATAAAGTAAACAGTTTGTTGGGCAAAGAGTTCTAGAATATAAAGAGCTCTTACATTCTCGCAGGCATGGAGGAGGTCATTTGATGTCCCACAGAACAATTGTACCTTAAGACAACAAACCAATTCAGCCCTTAACAGACTCACAATATCCAGAAAAGCCAGCGGTACAGAAAACAAGGTTTTCAGGTAACAAAGCTTCTGGTTATAGTTCAGAGTGCTTTCTTTTTTGATGTCAATGCTAAGTAAATGGAAACATAACGGTTCTTTGGAAAACCCCCAGGGTCAACTTCAAACTTGCCTGAGGATTTAAGTGTCTACTTCTTTTTTTTTAAATATGTCACATTTATGAGAGTTAAATGGCCCAGTATACCTTCCCAATGTCCAGTCCATACATATTTGGCCCCTGACTTTAACATTCTACTATCTAACCATCTCCATGAGTTTAAAGGTCTATATCTGACTCAACATTCACACCAACTTGCAACACAATTTTAAGAGTAACTTCTTAGATCTATAACACCCTCTTGATTCCTAAACAACTCAAAATTTAACTATGAGACTCTAGCTGTCTATTCTTCAACCACCTCAGAGACCTGAGAGGGATAAATATATCTGATTATATAGGAAGTGCAGGGCCTGCAGCCTCCAAAACCAAGAAATGACATACCAGTGACTGCCTGGACAGTTCCCATTTTCTCTCCATACATTCCTGCAAAATTAAAGGTAACGCTTCCTAATGGTATCATACCTAGAGATACTTAAAAATAAAATGTGAAGCTCTGGCCTCTTGATACCAACCATCTAAAACTGTTTAGGATAGTTAAGTAAAACAAACTCCTAGTCATGCAAACAAGTGTCTACTTCTTAAGGACTTACTCAAGGATCATTTGAGATACTTTATTCAATGAGTCAGAGAGTCATCAAATAGGAATTTACCAGGATCTTCTAAGTCATTGCAAAAATGGGAAGACTATAGCACTAGACTTTAAAATCCTGAGGCCCAACAACTAAACGAGGTATTATTTATCACCCACAACTCATTCATTATTATAAAATGCTCATTCTCTCTCTCTTTCTCTCCCTCTTTCTCTCTCTCTCCTCTCTCTCTCTTGATGGACTTTAAATGTTCAGGAAATATACTTGTTTGGAATTCAGAGATTTAGCTTCTAATTCAGGTATCATTTTTTTTATCTGCTGTATGAAATTATTTAACTTCTATGGCTTCTGTTTCCTAATTTTAGAAAGAGAAGTTACATCTATTATACTAAAGTATTGCTAGGAGGATTGATTATCTATTAAGGTACTTAAAATTCCTAAACAAAAGAGAGGCTGTCAAAGTAACACAGTATTCATAATATTTGATACTATTGGTGATCAATGATGTCAAAGTTCTAAACAGGAGACAGAAAAACTAATATTTCTCCGGTAAGACATGGCCAAGGTATGTTTATTTAATAAATTAGATGTCAGAAGAGAAACGATTAGCAACTGTTTTTATCTTATTATGTCAATATTTTCTGATCACTAGCATTAACATCAGTTTTATTCCAATTAGTACTTTGCTGGTACACAGAATAAACGATAATGACATCATTAGATTATCTGTAACATTTTCAAATAACTTAGATTTCTTGGTTGCACTTTTAGCCTACCAATTCAAACTCTTCTGAGGCAAGCTTGGGAATCTAGGTTTTAAATTGCTCTTCAGGTGATTGTCATGAGCAACTACACTTAGGAAACTGCATTAAATGACCCTAGTCAAGGTTAAGAACAGTGATACAAGCAATGCCTTCCTGTTTAACCCAGTTCTAAGACTTCAGCACAAAAGGCTGACCTTGATCTAGCTGAAGAGCAATTAACTACTATCTGTCTTTATTCATCCATATAAGAAAGGGCAATGAAAGATAACACTGGGTCAGTTAAGCACCCTGTTCACAACGCTCTTCTTAATGTGCTTTTTTATGGCAATTTGCCTCATCTCAACCTTAAAAGCATTTTTCTAAAAGAAAAAAAAGTTGGTATGTGGGATTTAAAAGTTCAGAGCAGAAGTGTGCTACCTCATTTACACATGGCTTCCATGTGGAAATGTCTAAAAATATGGAGGCTGTGGCCCTGCCTTGCTATTTCTCTAAGCAGTCTGGGTGTGGGCTTTTCATCCAGATGTTTAAAAATCCCTAGCAGTAGGATTGTAGGGCCCAAAGAAGAAACACTGCTGTTATGACTAGTACCTTACCTGGGGATGATCAGCCTCTTTCTCTAACACAACTATCTCATCCCTCAGTGTAGCTTCCAACCTCTCCTGGTCTTCACACTGCCTGAGGAACTTCACAACCACTAATGATCCTTGGCAGGCCAGTTCTTCAGATAGGATATAATTGCAAGGGACACCTCTCTGAGTTATTTTTAAACTGCCACAGCAACTATAGAAGAGCTTATTTGGGGCTTATAGTTTAAGAGGGCTAGAATCCATGACCAGGTGCTGGGAGCATGGCAGCACTAAGGTTAATATGGCACTGGAGTAGTAGCTGAGCTCTTATTTTTGGATCCATATCATGATGTTGAGATAGAGGAAGACACTCAGCATGCTGTGAGTCCTTTGAAACCTCAAATCCTGCATGTGCCCCCACCAAACACACATCTTTTAACAAACCTACACTTCCTAATCATTCCTAAACAACTATACCAATTGGGGATGAAGTATTCATATATGTGAGTTTATGGTAACTATTCTCATTCAAGCCCCCACAAAACCTATTTTTTTAAGTTACCGCCAATAACTTTAATGATGGTAACAATAATCACAATAATCACTAATGCCCACTGAATGCTGATTAATAAGATGACATTCTAATGCCACACCTGCATAGACAATTAACCATAACTAAAACTAGTCACAAAGTCCAAGGAGGTGGTGCATGACTTTAGTATCATCTGCTTAGGAGAATCCTTTCCTCAAGGCCAGCAAGAATTACTCTCAAAACAAAACAATCAACCAACAAAGACAAATAAGCTTTTTACTGGTTTTATTTTCCTTGCTGGGTTGTTTGTGGTCTCTCTGTACTTGTTTGTATCGTATGCATACAGATATGGGCTGTGGAATTGAGCTAGCTCCAATAATTAGTATGGCTGCTCCATCAATATCTTTTAATACATATTGATGCTCAGTTTTACACAAGCATATCAGTTCTCTCTTTGAATGAAGATATTTTTATGCCATGAACAACAAGGAAGCATAATGCTGTTTAGTGACATCGATTAATGATGTTTGTTGAATGAAATAATACAACAACTAAAAAACCAGGAAACTGGTTTCCTGAGCTTCAGCAACCAGCAAGTTTGTGTATTCTGTGTTGCTTTGTAAACATGTAAACATGTAATTCTGTGAGACTTTGTGCTCAATTTCCTAACCAGTATGATCCCTTGGAACACTCTAAGTACTCTGATAAAAATCCATTTCACAATTGACAGGTAATGCCTGTGTAGTAGTAAGACTATGCTTGGAAGAGTTCCTGGCCTCCAGGGATACAAGGATCATCAGTCGACAACACTCTGTGTGTGCTATTTTTCAACAATCTCAATGACTCTAATGTTAATTATCCTATATGGTGCCTGCTACCAGCATTGAGAACTTGATATGTGACTAATTAAGACAAGAAGAAATTGAAAATACACTCTGAATTTAAAGATTTCTTGTGGCAAAAATAGTATAAACTATATTAATATTTTATTATTGTATTTTAATACAATACATATATACTATTGAAATTAATTTCACATAATTTCTTCTGCTTCATTGAATATGACTATAAAACTTAAGGTTACACACGTGACTAACATCATCCATGGCTCATTTCTACCTGTGAAGAGAATTTCTCAAACATCAATGAATCTTCTGACAACTTCAGAGCTGGCACATCTTATCAATGGGTGACCTTGAAAATCTATATGGATTTTCTAGTTCTTATTTACTCAATACACTCCATTCTACTCTTTACTAACTTGATGCAGGAATTATATTTTGTCATGAGTTCAGATTCTTAGACCAACTAAACTGTGTTTCCAATGATCTTTATGTAACACTCACTTCCTCAACCCAAACATCAGAGTGAAAGCAATTACCAAGCAGTCATTCCTCTTCATGAGACAGAAGATGCCTCACCTGAACTGAAAATGCACTTGATAAATTTGAATCACTTGATTTTTTTTCTGCCCACTTTGAATGGAGATAATCAGTCAAGTCCTTCAAACACTGGACAAATACTAGTTTAATCAAATTGCTTAATGACTAAGGAACCAATCCTTATAAAAATGATCAAAGCAACTATGTAGAAAAAGCATAGATCAAAGGAAATCATTAATATATAAGGTGCTTTATTTTGAGACTATAACATTTCAGTGAAAGTACACAAGGACAAGGAAATTGGCAGCCTAAAATTATTCAAATTTAAAGGGCTAGCAAGATGGCATAGTGGATAACGGCACTTACTCCCAAAGCTGATGATATGACTTCAGTCCTCAGGACTCACATGGTAGCGGGAGAGAACCTACTCCTCAAAGTTGTCCACAGACCTCCACACACACCGTGGCATGTGCATGTCTGAATGCACACACATAATAAATAAGTGTAAAATTTTTCTCATTGGAACGCCTTTACTATTGCACAATGCTTCATGCTATATATATGGCAGCAAAGGTGTCACTATTTTTCATCTACTGATGCAAGCAGTTTTAGAATAAAATATTGTTAAATACCTGCCACAAATATCTTAAATATAGTTCCAGTCTTATTCTAGTACTGATATTTCTTCTCAATAGAAGTTTCCTGAAGAAAATTGTCATTTGAGCAGTGATGTCAGTTATCAAAATGTTTGCTATTAAAATATGGTATGGAGATGTGCAAATTTTACCTTTTATAGGTTTTTCTTCACATTAATAGTCCCCTTAAATTAGCAATTATAAGTGCATATTTGTGCTGAAGATTTCTTTAGAAAACAACTGAAAAAATAGAGCGTTTGAACTCTCATGTTCAACTGGTTAGAATGAATGCTAGTAAAATATAAATTAGTACAAAATGCTTAATGTTTGTTGCAGATTGTGTTGTTGAGAAATTGGGGAGGGGATATGGTATTGTATGGTGGTACAAGGACAGCCCAGGATGGGTGATAAACTCATCTTGAAACTTATTTACTTATTTTGTGTGTGCTTCTCTGTGTGCACACTCACATTTGTACTTCCCTGACAAACATGTTGAGGTTAGAGGAAACAACCTAGAGGAGTCAGTTCTCTCCTTTCACCAGGAGAGTCCCAAGAGTGAACTTGTGGCACATGCCTTTACCCACTGATAGCCATCCTGATGTCCCAAAAATTGTTGTTAAATATTTTTCAACAAAAATACCCTACTACATTAAGGAAATAAGACCATAAACACAAGTAAATACTCCCCCAGCCATAAAAACTATCTAATTTAATCTGGTGTAGGCTGTAGGATCCTAATTTTGTCATCTGCACTTTGATGTGCTAATGTTTGTAATGAAGAATTGAGTGGACTGATTCAGCATTGTAATGAAATAATGTGAGAACCATCAGCAAACTCAGATATTTCTCTATTCACAAAAATTGGTCTCTATGTTTTAGTCAGTTGTAGGCAATTATAACAGGAATAGTAATTCACATGCCAGATTATCTATTTAATTCAGAAAATAAGACATTTGGACTTTGCTTTAAAAAAAAAAAACACTGCCATTCTAACAAAACAGCAGCCTACAGATTAGGAAAAAAAATCTTCCCCAACCCCACCCACATCTGATAGAGGGCTAATATCCCTAATTTACAAACAACTCAAAAAATTAAATGCCAAGAACCAAATAATCCAATCAAAAAATGGAGAACAGAGCTAAACAGAGAATTCACAAAGGAGGAATTCCTAATGGCTGAGAGACACTTGAAGAAATGCTTAATCTTTAATCATCAGAGAAATGCAGCTCAAGACTACTTGAGATTCCATCTCACACTTGTCAGAATGGCTAAGATTAAAAGCTCATATAGCAGCACATGCTGGTGAGGGTGTGGAGAAAGAGGAACCCTCCTCCATTGCTGGTGGGAGTGCAGGCTTGTGCAACCACTATGGAGGTCAGTATGGTGATATCTTAGAAAACTTGTTAGCTACTATGACAGTCTATCACAGATATTCTCTAAACTACTCAGTAATCAAGTTGTTAAGAGACAAGCAACATTTGCTTATCTAAATACAAGAGATGGTTAGGGCATCTTCAAAAACCCCAAGAGATCTGCAGAATATGGCATTCAAAGATGTTATCTTAAATTAACATTTTTTTATATCGAGACATATCAGCTCCTGACAGCACCCCCTATTCTACTCCAAGTAGAAGATAAGCATCGAAGAATCTCCAGTGTGAGATGGTTGAATTAGTGGCAAGCCTGTTTCTTGGCATGAAAAAACTCCTTGCTTCAACTGCAGACAGACTGCTGTCCAAAAAGGTCAAAACTTGGTAGCAGGGAAGTCGACAGCCTAGCTCTGCCAAGACAGGTTAGGTAAGTCCTTCATAATTCCTGCTCTACAATCAATGTCTGTCAGAGAAACAGGACCAAAAGGCTGAAGACTGATGCTGGAATGTATGGAGAGAAAATGGGAACTGTCCAGGCAGTCACTGGTTTGTCATTTCTTAGTATTGAAAGCTGCAGGCCCTGCACTTCCTATATAATCAGATATATTTATCCTTCTCAGGTCTCTGAGGTGGTTGAAGAATAGACAGCTAGAGTCTCATAGTTAAATTTTGAGTTGTTTAGGAATCAAGAGGGCATTCTAGATCTAAGAAGATGGTTATAATAGTGATACAAGTTAGTATGAAAGCTAAGTCAGTAACAGAACTTTAAATTCATGGAGATGGTTAGATGGTAGAAAGTTAAAGTCAGGGGCCAAATATGTATGAACTGGACATTGGGAAGCTATACTGGGCCATTTAACTCTCATAAATGTGGCATATTTATTTCTGTTGTTTTGTATAGTATTTACTGGTATTAGAGAGGGAACCGTTTGTTGGACTGAAAGGGGAAGCTGTTGGGGGGAAAAGGGTGGAAGGGTGGGACAGGAAGGGGGAATAGGGAAGGGTTTGTGACTGAGATGTAACTTGAAGAAAAAAAAATAAAGTATTTAATAAAAAAAAAAAGAAAACTTGGAATAGCTCTGCCTCAAGACCTAGCCATACTACTTCTGGGTATACATCCAAATGATTCCTCACTGAATCACAAGGAAGTTTCCTCATCTATGCTCATAGCAGCCTTATTGGTAATAGCTAGAATCTGGAAACAACCCAGATGTCCCTCAACCAAAGAATACATTAAAAAACTGTGGTACATCTACACAATGGAATACTACTCAGCTATCAGAAACAAAGAAATTATGCAATTCGCAGCCAAATGGATGGAACTAGAGAAGCTCATCCTGAGTGAGCTAACCCAGACCCAGAAGGATACACATGGCATCTATTCACTTATAATTGGATTTTAGCTATATAGTACAGGATAACTATACTAAAATGAATGCACCAAAGGGAATATGAACATCGACTTTCTTTTCCTGTCAGTGAGACACTTTGCCCTATTTGTGCTGTCTTTTATGCCCCCAGTATATGAAGATGCTCTTGGCCCTCATATGACTGCTGAACTGGGGTGGGGGACTGTTATGTGGAGTGGACACTCCACTCCAGAGTAGTGGGATGGAAGGGATAGGGGGTAGAAGGTGGGAGGGTGGGAGGGCGGGACTGGGAGGGGTAGAAAGAGGACACTACGATAGAGATGTAACCTGAAGTAATAAATAAATAAATAAACAAATAAATAAATAATTTTTTTTAAAAATGTCTTTCCATTTTCTATAGGAACAGGTATGTGGATTGATCTGTTTACTTGCAGACTTTTAATTTTTCAATTTATTTTCTAATATGTATGTGATAAAATTTCAAGATTAATGAAAAACTTGTCTGATAATTGAAAGATCAAAACATGTTCCCTTAAACTACATATCCTACAGGGCACTCTTATTTTATGATTTCACAGGTTTATTAGTGTAGAAATAAAAGTAACTAAAATATTCTCTTAAGCTTATCAGTCTCTGAATGACAAATTGAAGCAAGAATTATGGATAATGACAAAAGAGTGAACTTTTCTCTATCCTAAAGAATGTGATGAATATTACTGAAAGTACATTGAGCATCCATGGATTGCCTGACATCAATCATGAAGTCCCTAAGCAGTCCGTAGACTTCCAACAGTCCTCTAAGTCCCTCAGAAACAACCACCTAATGGGACTTTTCAGGAGAAGCTTGTCTTCATGTGATTTTCAACTCTTTCTCAATACCAAATAGATCTGAATTCTTATCAGATCTTATGCAAAGTGCCCAGAGCTCTGAATTCTGCCCATCTGTCATCAGGTTATTTGTTCAAGACAATATAGAGAACAAGAGGCAAAATCAGTCAGACTTTTTCTACTTTCTGTTTATTTTATTTTATTTTTTAACTAAAAAGCATGTTACATCCTTCTAAGAGCCCAGCAGTTGAATGTTGTTTCCAGTGAACCAAGTTCCCTCATGGCTACAAGTTATTTGAATCTACTTTTAATTTACTATCCATTCCCCTATCTTCTCTCTCTTCATCATCTTCCCTTCATTGGCCTTCCCTTCTATCCCGTCCAATGCCTCTGTGAAAAATGCCAAATCTGAGCTCCAAAACTCTCAAGATACAGGGTCTTTACCTTTGTGGACTGTCTCACTGAAGAAAAAAAAGGAATTTATACTTCCTTAAGACAGACTTTCATATGTAGTATCTCATTTGCATTTTCAGAATTAGAAAACTTCCTTATGATAATTTGCTATCTTACCTTGTGTCATTAAAATATAGCGCACTGGTGGCAAAACTAAAAGTAAATATGCACATATTTCCATCCTTCTAGGGAAGTCATCAATCTCCGTCACTGATCACAGCTGCACTGTACCCATCACTTGCCTAGTGCAGCTGCCACCACAATGTCAGGTTTTATAGCTAAGAAGAAGTCAAAACCTGAATGCTGTAGTTCCTTGCAGCATAAGCCTCCTCCTATGAAGAAGTGCACACTTGCCATCAAGCAGCATGCCCCCCCACTCACACACACAGTCTGTCACAGTAGAGCTCATTATACTTGGACACATAGAAGACAACATATAGACAATTTATGCTAGCTTGACTTTCATAAATACACGTGATAACTTGAAAATCCCCGGCCCAAGCAGAGACCTTTACCTCTATCTATACTTTTTTTTTTTTTTTAATCCCCTCTTTGCATCAGAACAGAAGGCTAATGGCTTTCCCAAAGGATCTGGTGCTGTTTTTCTTTCAAGTATTTTTAAACTTGTGGGTTCAATTGGCAAAACTGAAAGTCAGTGCAATTTGGGGAAACTCGCTTTGGCTAGTGTTTAAGCCTAAAATGAGTAGCCACAAAGCAGGCTTCTACAAAGCCATGCGAGTCCAATCTAAAGATGGATCATGAGGATTCTCCCCACTCCCCTGTGCTTTGTGGTGTGTGGTTTCTGTGCTGAACACTAAGCTGCCAATACAAAAGTTAAGCTCCCTGCACATGTTCTAGAGACCAAGTCCCCCCTCCCCCAGGGAGAAAAGAGGAGGATAGATAAACAAAATTAGACAAAAAGAACCAATTTTGGGTTTTTAAAGCAGTTTTTTTCTGCTACCATATTGTCAATATATATCAAATATGAAGCTTAAGAACCATAGAAAAACATGAATCTCTGTATCCCATCTTTAGAAGTGTGCCATATCTTGTTAATGAGCATAGGTTTGTCTTAAAGAGTCTTCAGTTCGTTAAGGGGTCAATCATACCTCCAGAAATATTTTATCTTACATGTCAGTATGTGCATGTTTCATTGTACACAATTAACTAGCACGTGAAAATACTAAAATACTAAAGTGACCTATTTTAATCGCTGCTTTCTTCTTCTTTGTAATAATTAATGTATTTGGAATCATGAAAATAACCTGTAGTAAAGTGCCCCACATTATGCAATCTTAACTTGTCGCTCATGACAACACTAAGGAAATACATACATCAACAGCAAGCCTGAGAAACGGTCCAGTTAGTGTAGGACTTGAAACACTAGAAGACTCTGTAAATATAGTATCCTTTCTAGGGACATACCAGTGCACCTTCAGATTATGCTGTAAGAAAATTACACAGAAACAAAACCCAGCATCAACATCTTTCAAACATGATGCGCTGGTGCAAAGGGAGCAACTGGAAACAGCTCTCAGGATGAATACAATCTAGGAAGAACAAATAGTGAATTGAACAAATTTCAAGGGCACTGGTCTAAGTATGTATATTGTCTAAGGACCTATTTTAGAACATTTGAAAAATCTAGTTTTCATGCTAGTTTAACAAATATTGAGTTACCATAGATCAATGCCACCGAAATATGTATGTGCTCATATAAATATAACCAATGCTCAGAGTTTCCTCAAGAATCACAAAGGAAAGGAAAGGATATTTAATATGTATGTATGAGCAGAAAAGAGAGTCACAAAGACAAAGAACTCCTGGCTCATAAAGAGGAAGTGAATCATTTAAGGAATATGAGGGCGTCTGCTGGGCATTGCCAAGCCTCTGCCTTTACTTAATTGGCGTGGTCACCATGTACCTAGAAAGTTACATATATCCTATTTGCACACTGAAGATGGGGCTCATTTCTACCATTCCGATGAGAAAAACTTGGAAATAGTAGATTTTTAACACTCAGAGAGGATGAAAGTATCTAGTGTTAAGTCTTAGAGATCAATCTTATAGAGGTTCAAAGACCTGCAGACATAATCTCACCTGAGCAAAAGCTGATGATCTTGTCCTGATACATAGGAAACATATGTAGCAGAGGGGAAAGAAAAGATATAAGGTTATCTATGATGAATGACAGACAGGGAGCAAGTTTATCTGTACATGATACATTTAGATACAGAGTCATGGTTTAAAGAGAAAATAAATACTATTGGAAGAAAGGAAGTAATGAGATGTGTTAGACCCTATAATTTAATAAATTGGAAAATACAACTCTCTCTTTTGCTGGATTTCTGAGCTCTGATGTTATTTCTATCTTTAAAATATAATGTCTAAGGATGAAACCATTTGAAAGAAGTGCTTTGCATTTCTGTATGTGTATATTTTATGTGCACATGCACACGTTTGTTATCTTAATTCTGGGTCAGGGGGTGGTTCTCTTTCTCTGAAGCACAGCATTTTGTCCCACAAAGCAGAATGAACACATAAATGAGTAACAGTGTGTCTCCATGCCATCCTAAGATAATAAGCACCTTTGAAGGATCATTATTTTTTCAAGCCCCAGAGGAATCATGTACTGCCTAGAGACAATAATATTCCCAAATATCCCCAGGATACCTGGGATAATCTGACTCACTATGCAAAAATATTGTTGAGAGCTTTAGATGAAAAGGAATAATAAACAACAAATCTACAGAAGAAAGACCTGTGCAGTTTTATAAGCCAGATTCTCGGCACCTGAAGATTTGTTCTCTGTGTTTTGATAATTTAACAAAGAAATCCAATTGCAAAAATAAGACTTGCTTTTTGTGGGCTGATATGCCCACGTAGAAAATCTCTGAGAGCTATGATAGAGAAAGGAACAGAGAGCAAGGAAGGCTCCATATTAAAAGGAAAACGAGCAAAGGAAGCAGAGAACAGCTCCCCCTGAGCTAACCACTAATTCATATAATTGAATAATAACAAGAATGGGTCCCATTGTCTGAGGACTGAGTACAGACATAAATCCATTCCGCAATTATCATTGCTCTTAAGAGAAACATCGTGGCAAGGCAACAAGCATATCCAACAACTACTTCTAGCGAATAACAAATCTCTGGTTCTTTTTGTCAAACAGTAGTCTATGTTGCCATTTTTGTATTTAAATCACATTGTTAACTCTGAATCTGAAACCCTGGCATTTGGATATTAGTCTCTTCCCTAGACTTCTGCATGACAAATTAGTACCATGCTTTAGCTCTAATAAAAGTAACTGTAACACAGTTTTCATAAACATTCTTGAGATGCTCCTCAGAGTAGTTGTATTTTGGCACCTATTTTTCCTGCTGAAACAAATGAAAAGGTTGGCTGATATTGTCGAAATCCACCACTTCTGGTGAGCCAAGAGTCATTTATTAAAATAATGTATTGAAGCAGGGGCAGCAAACACAAAATTGTATTTCTACTGGAAAAACCTATTACTACAAGCCAAGATTAGTTTATTTCAAAAGAAAAATTATTACAATTATGGACTCTGAGAGTCAGATGATGTGATTTTGACCTTTGCCCCCTTTATAGGCTGACCTGGCAACTTTTAATGCACAGTACTATGTCCTGTAAACAAGATATTTGTATAATTAGCAAATGTTGTTTTTGTAGAAATGCATTAACTGAAAATAGATTCTGAATTTCTTATGACTCAAAATAAGAAACTTTGTAAAAATACAACTATCGTTTTCTGATATTAGAAGGAACTTAAAAATATAACCACATGTCACAGTCAATACTCTCTCTCTTGCTTCTCTTGCTCTCACTCTCTCTCTCCCTCTCCAGGCCAGCGATCCCTAGAGCTGGCCATTTTCCTGACATGGTCTTAATCTTGTCCTTTATCACACATTGCACTTTTTGCCATAAGGTTTCTGCACTAAAACGTGGGAAGGTGAAGCCATAGTTCAATTCAATTTATTTTTATATTGCCTCTCATACAAAGTCTCTCAAAGCACTTTACAGTAAGAGATAAAATAATCATATAACACTTGACCATGCTTGGAATAGCCACAATCACCCAGACAGCGCGGGGATACAGTGGTGCACACTCACAGGTCAAATTCCCCTCCTTTCAAAGCCATATAAATGAACATTTCAACAGAGTAACACAGCCATATAATATCACTGGCTGAGCCCTGCCTTGCCCTGCCTTCTCAAGGGAAAAGAGAGAGGCTTTGTTTTTCTATTCAAATCAACCACTCTCTCTTCTAAACCCATGGTGATCTCAACTGATGACCAGTTTCCTTCTCAAATGCAGAAAGAAGGATACAGGCATGGGATCATGTTTTCTTTCTATTGTTGTCAATTATTTTAATCGCACATGATTTATGGCTTCCTGGAATGCAGCTATTATGGTGCACCTCTTTTCATTGTCGGCATTCTGTATTTGACTCCAAGAGGTAAAAGAAAAGGATGGTGGAAAGACTGAAAATAGATGGCAGTTTGGGATCTTTTGTTTGTTTGTTCAACCTGCAAAACACACATACACACACACACACACACACACACACACACACACACACACACACAAAGGGGGAAAAGAAATCTGAATAGCTGAGGCTTGAACACCCAGGTGAATCAACATCATTCTGCAGCAGGGAGAAAGAGTAAAGCATAGTGGTGGGAAAAAAAAATTTTTTTTTTTCTAGGAAAAACAGCTCCAATTAAATAACAATGCCTGGGAATGAGAATGAAGTCCTGACTGAGGGAAATTAAGTCAAATCGATGCATTAAGTTGGTGTATGCTCTTCTGATGTATATAAGAAGTCATCCTGGATACAGAGGAGTTACCCAGCAAGGAGAGAATGCAGACAGCAGTGCAAAGTCTGATATTCACATGGTTCTTGCAGAATGCAGAGAGCATCTTGAAATCACCAAGCTGTAAAGATGGTAATTCTCAGGAAAAAATAAAAAATAAAAGATTTCCCTCCAACCCAACTGTGCCCTCCTCACATAGCTTTCAAGGGTGAAAACAAGTGTTTATTGGCCAAAGATGAATTTCTTTCAAAACAGTATTAAAATTAAAAGAACTCTATGTCTCCAAAATAAATCACACTACTCAAATCAACAAATAATCTAAAGTTTCATGGGGAACTATGCTTCTAGAAAACTATGACTTGTTCCCACCCTCTACTTCTGGCATCAAGTCACATCTTCATATAGAGGATAACAAGCTGGAATATACTGTAACTCAATTGTTGACCTTTGAATATTTCTATCACTGATTGAACTACTCTCTATGTTGAGGTGATGAATTATTTAATTAACCATTGGCCTTTCCCCAACATTTGCTGACCGTAAGCACTGCCCCATACAAGTGGTCAGTCAGTTCTATGCTGCTTATCAATCAGAGGATTCCATCTTTTGTAACTTATGTGAAATACCTAGAGTCACTTTGCACTATTTATTTACTTGAACTTATTTTCAAATTAACATCATATTTTTCTATCCCCTAGATAAAGAACAATAGATTTATTATACTTTCGAAAATCAAATTTCACAAAAAAATACGTCTGATAAAACCTAAATGAATCAGCCAATAGGAAAAGTAAGCATTGCTTCCTATTAATGAATCTTTCAGAAAAGGTTGCAGCAACTCATTTTTATTGCTACCCATCTTTCAAAGTTCCCCCTGTTGAATCCATCCATTTGTAGGAAATAAGATTCCCCAGGAGAATAAGGCATAGCATTTGTGGAGTTCTCACCATAGTTTGTAACCTCCATTCACCAGTTTTGAGCAGATTCCCACATTTTCCCCCATGGATTTGTTTTCTTTATAGAGGGCAAGGAAGGAAGGAAGGCAAGAAGGAAGGAAGGAAGGAAGGAAGGAAGGAAGGAAGGAAGGAAGGAAGGAA
>CAJQZJ010033849.1:1758961-1777959 GCA_907164525.1 Lophiomys imhausi
GAAGGAAGGAAGGAAGGAAGGAAGGAAGGAAGGAAGGAAGGAAGGAAAGAAGGAAAGAAGAAGGGAGGAAGGGAGGGAGGGAGGGAGGGAGGGAGGGAAGGAAGGAAGGAAGGGATAAACTTGAGTGAATTAAGTAGATGAGAGGGAGCCATTTCTTTCAACAATCTGTTTCTATATTGGCTAAGCCCTGTTTCATATGCTCTCCCCCAAGCAGCTCCTCACCTACATGCTTTCCTTCTTTTGGACTCTTCAAGTCAGACATAGGGTGAGGCTTAGAGGACTTCAGGTGGAGGCTTCCTGAATGTGCAATTTTTGCACCCAGCATCTAGAAACTTGGCATCTGGGGGATGGCAGTGCATTTGCAGACCCCACTGCTGGCTTTCCTGCCATCATTAGTTAGTGTGTTTGCATCTCAGACATTTGTATGTGGACACATTGTGCAAAATGATTTAGAGACAAACAATTCTACCCTCACTAGAATAGGTTCTTTACTTTAGGGAGGAGGAGCAATATTGTGTGTGTTAACTTCTTGGTGCCACCATTTCTTAAGTCTATAAAATGGGAATTAAAAAAATCACCCTTCTGGGGGGGGGGAAGGGGGGGGCTAGGTAGTACTTCTCCTGAAGCAAATTTGGCCTTCTGACAACATACAAAGCGTTATCTTTCAATCCGGGTTAAAGAAGAAATCATTCTGTCACCTTGGAGCTAAACCAGCTCTAGTGTATATATTTTGAGATCCCAAAGGACAATCTGCCTGCATCGAGAAGGCCTTTTGTAAGTAGCCTCCAAACCTAGGTCCCTCCAAATCCCATGTGTGTGTCTCTGAACTCTAATTATTGGGAACAGGGACCTGTGTTTCTCATCTGAAGGGATCAAAGATGTGTTCCACCACTCCTGGATCGAAGTCTTTCTCTATTTAGAGTTTACCCTGCATCAGGCTGACCCTGAACTCTGGGATCTGCCTCTTTCTGTCTCCAGTGTGCTGGGAGCTGGGACCAAGGGTGTACTCTTCTTGAATGGTGGGACCAAGAGTATGCACCCTCACCACCCCGCTCCGTATGACTCCAGAGTACATAAGACCACCAACTCTAAGGTGCCCCCCCCCGGTCTCCGCTGAAGTCAAAGGCATGGGCCAATACCACAATTCTCTTGTATTTTACCTTAGCTCCACGTCTTCTCTACACCTGGAGGTCTGCAAATCCAGGCCGAATGGCTGTATCCTCTGTTCCATTCACAGTGTTTCAGCCCTGCCCCCTGCCTTTTTTTTTTTCTAGTTAATAAATTTATTTGTTTGTTGCTTCAGGTTACATCCTTATCATATTGTCCTCTTTTCCCGCTTCCCAGCCCCACCCTCCCATGCTCTACCCCCTGACACTTCCGTCTTGTTCCTCTGTGGTGGAGTGTCCCTGCCTAACAGTCTCTCACCACAGATCAGGAGTCATATGAGGGCCAAGCGCCTCTTCATTCACCGGGGGCCTAAGAGGCAGTACTGCCAGTGACTGGTGTCTCGTTGCTACTGGGGGAATACTAAAAAAAAAGACCAACAAACACACAAACCCACAAAAACAAAGAATATCAACAAAAAAAAGAGAGGAAAAAGAGAAGGGAAAAGGAAAGAGAAAAAAAGAAAAAAAGAAGGAAAAAGAAAAAGATAAAAAAAAATTATGTCCTTGTTCCTTTTGATGTGTTGGTTGTAGAAGAGGGCAATTGTCCTAGGGTTGGGATTGGGGCAGGGCTCTGTTCTTATCGTTCCAGGAGAATCGAAGTGTCCATTAGGGGAGCCCGGGGACAGCGGACAGCGGAATCCTCAGCAGAGAGCAGAATCAGGCACCAAGGAGGATGAGTGACCCAGTTGATTCTGCCTGGCAGACTTCCTCAATAGCTGTCTCCATCGGGGGCCTGCAACCACCACTGCAATCCAGTGTCGCTGGGACCGTTCAGCTCTACACAATGCCCCAGCCGGAACCTCAGTGAAGCCTGCAAGATCAGCTTCTGCCTACAAACCCCTTAGGTCATCTAAACAGCTGAGAACAGAAGGACTGAACATAAAAGGATTGTACTAACATTTTTAATCATTAATCCCATTTGGGTTGGGGCCCCAAACAGGTCTACTACGACCCAAATCAGCAGGAAGTCACTTTAAGAGAGCGACGTCCCATGCCCAGAGGGTGGGGAGGGTGTTTCTCCGCCCATCTTTCTGGTTATTTGAAGGATAACTGAAAACTCTGTTATGTAGGGGAAGAGTCTACAAGCTGATAAATGGTCCTGTCTTAATGGGTTTTGGAGGTTAGCCCCAGGGAATTCCTACTTTTCCTTTTCTGTATCCTTCTTCCTCTCCTATGTAGGAGTGCATGGGCTTGAGAAAAATGAGATATAGACATAGAACAGGAAGGTCCAAGAAGAAGGGGCAGATTATTGAATATGCCCTTATACCTTTGTATATTGATACAAAATTAGTAGTTTATTTGGCTAAAGTGGTATTGACCACTGTTTATTGTGCAAAAATAAGATTGTATTGGATTACATCGGTATTGAACCTTGCATATTGATACAAAATTAAGATTATAGTTGGCCACAATGGTATTGACCCTTGCATATGGACGTAATATTAAGATTATATTGGGCTACATAGGCATTGATCTTGGTATATTGATACATAATTAAGAGTATATTTAACCACAATTGAATAGATCTTTGTATATTGATACAAATTTAAAGGTAATGCTTCCCAATGGTATCATACCTAGAGATACTTAAAAATAAAATGTGAAGCTCTGACCTCTTGATACCAACCATCTAAAACGGTCTAGGATAGTTAAAACAAACTCCTAGTCATGCAAACATGTCTCTTTGTTGGCTACTATGACAGTCTATCACAGATATTCTCTAAACTACCCAGTAATCAAGTTGCTAAGAGACAAGCAACATTTGCTTATCTAAATACAAGAGATGGATAGGGCATCTTCAAAAACCCCTTGAGATCTGCAGAATATGGCATTCAAAGATGTTATCTTAAATCAAGATTTTTTTTTTATATCGAGACATATCAGCGCCTGACAGCAACCCTATTCTACTCCAAGTAGAGGATAAGCATCGAAGAACCTCCACTGTAAGATGGTTGAATTGGTGGCAAGCCTTTCTCTTGGCATGAAAAAACCCCTTGCACCAACTGCAGACAGACTGCTGTCCAAAAAGGACAAAACTTGGTAGCGGGGAAGTCGACAGCCTAACTCTGCCAAGACAGGGTAGGAAAAACCCCTTGCTTCAACTGTAGACAGACTGCTGTCCAAAAAGGACAAAACTTGGAAGCAGGTAAGTCGACAGCCTAGCTCTGCCAAGACAGGGTAGGCGAGTCCTTCATAACCCCTGCTCTACAATCAATGTCTGTCAGAGAAATGGGGCCAAATGACTGAAGATTGATGCTGTAATGTATGGAGAGAAAATGGGAGCTGTCCAGGCAGCCACTGGTATGTCATTTCTTAGTTTGGGAAGCTGCAGCCCTGCACTTCCTATATATTCAGATATATTTGTCCCTCTCAGGTCTCTGAGGTGGTTGAAGAATAGATAGCTAGAGTCTCATAGTTAAATTTTGCGTTGTTTGGGAATCAAGAGGGTGTTCTAAGAAGATACTTTTTAAATTGTGATGAAAGTTGAGTTGGATATAGAACTTTAAACTCATGGAGATAGGTCGACAGTAGAATGTTGAAGTCAGGTGCCAAATACATATAGACTGGACATTGGGATTGTATGCCAAGCCATATAACTCTCATAATTTTGGCCTAATTACCTCTGTTGTTTTGTATTGTATTTATTATTATAAGAGTAAGAGCCATTTGTTGGACTGAAAGGGGGAGCTGTTGGGGGGAAAAGATATATCTTAAACTTATAAAAAAAAGGAAGGGGATGGGTGGGTTGAGGCGGAAGAGGGTGGGAGGGTGGGACTGGAGGCGGGGTAGGGAGGGGATTTCAATTGAGATGTAACTTGAAGAAATAAAAAATAAAGTAAAAAAAAAAAAGAAAAAAAATCACCCTTCTATGAAAACAGAATTAGATAGTATGTACAGAAGTCGTGACAAACAGAAAAATATAACAAAGCTTCTCCAATATAAGAGTTTCCAGTAGGTCGAGTGCATACAAACATTATCTTCACAGAGTAGATCACACTGTACTAGAGACATTTCAGCAACAACCATAGGCCTTCCTATTTCCCCAGAGCCCATAGTGTTTAAAGACTTGACATTATGAAAGTATATTGTCTTCATTAATTTATGTTAATTTTTAATGTTGGTGTGACTGTATTGCATAATATATACAGAGCCCTCTGTGTATGCATAAATGCATGGATGAATGCACTGAAACACATAGATATTGCAGGGTGAAAGAGTTTTGACCTCTAAGAAAGCAGATTTTCATTAAAGTCTTAATCTAGGACATAATATCAAGCATTAATGGTAATAGTGGATACTTTTAGTTTAATAACAAAAGAAAATAATTCCTTAAAAATGAATTGTGTTTTGAAATTAGCAAAAACATATCATATATGTTGATTACAATGCCTGAAATTAAACTTTCTATCTTTCCAATTATACACACTGGAAAAGTACATGCAGTATACACTTACTTTCCTGTGTGTCTGTAAATCGTGTTTCTGCTTTGGCATCTATCAATTTCCTGTCAAAGCTAAGAGCTTATTTCCCATGGGAACAGATTCTTATGGGTCTAGCATCAGATACCTAGATGGGTAAGTTGTGTGTCTGATGCATGGTGACATTAATGTAATATTATGATGGATATCTATTAGCAGGTACATCACCCGAACACACACTCTCTGAATGCCTTTGACAGAGGCTGCCCTTTCCCTGTCTGTCAATCCACACTAGAATCATAAGAATGAGCAAACGTGACAGGAGAGGGTTGTACCAATTATAGATGAAAGGATAGCATCTATTCCCACCATTTGATGTGATTTATTTGGCGGTCCTTCTGCATTTGGAGGCAGCACACTGTAGCTGTTTATGAAGTGACAAATGGTACCCAATGACAACGAATGACTTCTCTAATCAGTTTAACATGTCTAAAAGGTGGTCATGAATTGTGGGATTTGTTGAGCATCTGTGAGTACAGAAATTACTGAATCCTTTTTTGTAAAACATGTATTCTAAATATACACCTGAAAGAGTAAAATCAAAAGTAACAAAAGTTGTTTTTTTATGATTATTACATTTTTAGGTGTGTTCTAAGACCAGTACTTTAAAATTTTTCCCTAAAAGATTTTTAGAGAGGTGGTAAATATTTTATTAAGAGAAGTTTGTATATGGGGGGAGGGGGTTTATCTTGTTTAGCTTTATTTCATAGGGGAGTTGCATAATATCTTGGGTGGAGAAATCATTAATGAAATTACATAAAGTTTTGGTGGATATCAACTTAAGTATAAATTGTTGTCTAGTCACTTTTAATAAAAACTCTTCTGGCATAAATAAATTTACCAATCAACTCACTGTATACATTTTACATTTTCTTAAAAACTATCTACCGTGAGAGGGACAGATATCACTATCAGAGGTACTTCCCTAAACACTACATATAAACCCTTGAACTTACACATAATTCAGACAAGTTGTTTGCCTCACATTCATAAGCACTATAACAGAGAAAGTCACAGGCTGGGGCAACTTTACACAAGAGTATTCTCATATTAATTTCAATTTATTAGAAGGAGGTAGCCTTTCACATACTCAATACAAAGTACTACTGCTAGAAGCCAAGAATGATTTTCCCTATCTCTGTATTATTCAAATTTATTAAACAATATTTCATGTTTGTTTGACACAGTGTCAAACTCCGGCTCCTAAAGAACTGCGGCAGCTTTGGGGCTGTTATGCTTGCTTGGACTTTAATCATTTTTGGCAAGGTTCCACTTCCTGTCAGAAAGTGAAACAGCTTTGGAATGTCATTTTCCCGAAAGAAAACAGAGAGAATCTGAGAGGAAGTTCTCCTCCACTCCAGATCCCCTAAGATACTCAAACACACTCACAGGAGGGCTGGAATACATCAAACATTAGCAGAGGGAAAAGGACACAATTTTCCCACATTAAAATACATGGATAAAGTTGAACTTCTGCTAAAAATAGTTCCCATGACTAATCCTATTAAGTTTTAAAAATTGGGCAGTATCCTCCTTGAAGCAGAATTACCCTTTGCCATCACAATCTGCTGTGCCCACCACACACTCTGAAACTAGCAGCCCCTCAATATCAGGCCCTCATCTTTTGCTTTGCTATGACTTCAGACTAAAAAGATGATACAGAGTGAGAACAAGAGAGAGAGAGAGACAGAGACAGGGAGGCAGAAATGTACAGAGGCAGAGAGAGAGACAGAGAGGACAGTGACTTTTATTCAACTCTCAAATATCAAAGGCCACCAAATATAAGATATGAAGATCAAAATTATCTCAGTATCCCAAAAATTCCAAAGAAGAATATACATCCTGAATAGATCTGCAACATTTTCCCACCCAGTCTTGGCCTTGCTCAGTGTCCCCAGGGAGCGATGATAGTGCAGAAAGCAAACAAAGATTCCCCTGAGCTATGCCACTTCAAGATGAAAAATGTTGGACGTGACTGTGGAGTAGAAACATGTAAAAAGTTCTCTTCTTTTAGAATTGCATGCCCCTGGTTTTTGCATGTGAAAACAGCAAAAGGAGAGGAAGAGGAAGGAGCAAAAGAAAAAAAATCACTGAAAAAGGCTGAGCAAGCGGAAAGGCTCTGAACCAAGTAGAATGTGGTTGCCCAAGTGAGAGGAGGCCATCAGCAGGCTCAACACTTCTCAGTTCATTGTGATTACCGATACTTTTCTGGTCTTTCGGAGGGGCAGATACAGGAATCACTGCAGTGTCATTAGGTACTATGATGCTGACATATGTTAGCTAAGTGATTAACAATAGAAAGGTTCAGCTGTAGTGAAACCTGAACCCAGACAATGCCATTAACACATACATCTAATGAACTCTACAGACCACATTAAAGCAGAGAGAGCAAAATGATGATCGGAGAATGGCTTTTAATGAAGTCTTCTATCTAAAAATGGAGTCAGATAAATGTCATCAAGGAATTCTTTGTGGAACAGTGGGACAATCATGCAGACAGTAGCTTGAAACAAAGGGCAGGTAACACGGGCGTAAGCACAGGGAGACAGACCCCTTATACCTTATGTGCTTTTTAAAGTAAAGAGGATCATCTTCGAATTTTGGATTATGATGCAGAAAATAAACCAACCAGGTGATTCAGAGTTCTCCACGTTGCCGCTGTTGTGTGCAAAACCCTATAAATTCGTGATCATCAAACAAATGTTTGGGGTTTTTTTTTGTTTTTGTTTTTGTTTTGCTAAACACTGAATTGCACATATTTGAACCAAACCATAATGTATAGAATTGGGTCATTAAGTATTGGATTTATTTCATATATATGAATATGCCTATGACCATAACCTAGAACGCCACCCATATGTAGTGCTGGAGAGAGGATGTGCTCACCTATAAGCTAAGCACATTTCTCAGTTTGCCTTTTTTAAAGGAAAAGTTCCAACTTCACAGTCAGTCACTAAACAATTGAGACAAAAAGTCATGAACTTTATGAAAGGAAAGTAATTCTCTGAAATCACAGGCTCAGGTAGACAGGGAAATAAAAATATAAGAATGACCGTTAAACTGCCTACATTTATTTCCAGCTCTGCTACTTCATAATTGAAAGTTATAACTTCTTAATTTTTGTAATTTTTGTCAAGTCAGGACAAAAGGAAGAATGTGAGGAGTTAAGATAGAGAAGAAATGATTGATAAACAGGGTAGAATGTACTTCACTCTTCTGAGCATCAATTTTGCAATTCCCACAGTGTGCACTGCGGTCAGTGTGTTAGTTAGTTGGTTTGACCGTGGCCTTCTATGGATATCTGTGCTTCATTCTTCACATAAACCATCTCACAGCAAATCTGAATCATCATCCCTTGAGACGAAAAAAATCCAAAAGACTGTAAATTCAAGATTTCAGAAGGGTTTTTAAAAATTTATTTATTTATTTATTTGCAAAGCCCGTGTGCCACTAGCAGATAATTAAATTAAACCCCCAGTCTCCAAAGCAGGAAGGCTTCATATCTAAAAGGCTACAATTCTGAACTCCATTTATAAAAAGCCTCAGGACAAAGTGTGACCTAAGATAAGAAAACTTTATGCCTCTATTTTAAAAAACAAATGACAATAGATCGGTTATTATTCCTTAGCCTCTTAGGTTCTTATAGAGCATAAGCCCACCCCTCCTCTAGACTAGCTGCCATTTGGTTTCTGTGTTCTAATTCTAGTTGGCCACACCCTGAAAGTGTCATTTATTCTGGTGTTGTCTTCCTCTGCTTCTGTTACTTTCAAACAAAATGGGCAAAATAAAGACATAAAACTGTTGAAATAAACAAACAAAAATCACCTTGCATTTTAGCCCATTACCCAACACATGGGGAACTCCACAAACATCAGCTATAATTTGGTGTGGTAGATATTTTCATAGAAGTTTATCTTGTTATATGAAATCTCTGACTTGAGGATTGCTAGCAACTAGTTCCTCTTTGCTTGTGTCTCTATGCCTTCAGCTACCTTCAGCTGGAAATTATAGCATAACTGTCTACTACGTAGCTCTTCATTAATTCCTGTGTGGCAGTAAGACCTAACGTCTCCACTGGAATTTAGTAAATCCATTTTCTCTTTCCATTACCTGTTCTGTTCTTTCCCACGTGGGACTAATTTCTGTGGTCATTGGCTATGAGCCTTTCATTGGCTATGAGCCTTGATGTCCCTAAACTTATGCTTTGTTAGCTGGGAGAACGTTTCCTCAGTATGAACAAGTCTGGTTTACTGGCTGCTGAGTCTAACTGTGCAGGATCCCAACTGTACCCTGAGTCTTCATGGATGCCTTTGTGTTGGTTTTTTTTCTGGAAACATATCCAAACTTACACTCAGCCTGCTGCGGAATGCCTATAGGGAGAAAGTCACCAAAGACCAACTCTAACAAATGGCTTGTGCAGTTCTCATGATTGGACTTATAAAATTTATCATATATTAAATTTAATACTATTTTATTAGTCTTAATTAGATTCTTACACTACACTAAGACTATGGTTTCTCTGTTTCTGTTTTCATCTAAATATTAGTCTGCTCATCCTCAGATAATACTTCAATGCACTTTTTTAAACCTTTGAGTAATAATGTAAATAGTATAATATTGACAGAATTCTTTTATCCTAGACAAGTAATCCAACCTGAAGACAAACTAAACTATGAAATGCTGTAGGAATTTCATGTCACACATGTACATATAAAAGATGCTGTTTGATTTCACTTCTTCATAATATGAAAGAATAAACATTAAAACTATAAACATTTGTTCTAAGGACTGGTGATTGCTCTATTATGTCCTTGATTTTCCTTCCTATCATTAGGCATACTCTAATGATATAAGTATTAAGTAATAAGTATTTTCACATAAGAATTTGGATTTTTTTTTGCTCCCCTTCTCCAAACTCCATAGTTTAACTTCTCCCTTTATTAATGTCTACTATGAAGACTTACACACCCAGGTTTATCATATTTAATTGAAAATCTGGAAGTAGTGGCTCATGCCTATAATCCCAGCACTCAGGACTCAGAAGCAGGTACTCTTAACATCTTTGAGAGTTGCAGGCCAGCCTGGTTTATATAAAAGGTTCTAGGCTAACTAGGCTATATGGTGAGACTCTATCTCAAGAAATAAATAAATTTAATGAGACATGATAAAGCACAGAGGACAACCACTATAAAGAACTAGCTACACTGAGGCCTAAAGGTTTCAGAGACTTGTGGGACTTGGTAGGTAATAGTGGCTAGGTTTTCTACCCCCAAAGGCACCATGACCTCCATATTCAGATATCCACAGTCTGAGAATACCCTTGGCTGTCATAGTCCAAAATTACCTTCTAACACAAGCTTCTCCAACACTGGTTCTGAGTTTGTACCTTTATGCAATTCCATATCTTAACAGAGTCTAGAATACCTGTTGTTTATCTCCACATTTATGACTTGTAACATAAAAGAAAAAGTTTAAAAAAATGTTAAATCATTTCTCTTAGTATAATTCTCCAAAATTTGCAAGGGTTGGTGATGTGTTAAGTCCTGAAGGGCTACACTACCTTCCTATCAGTGAGATTGTAATTCATGGATTATAATAGGTGTTGAGTGGATTGAAAGGCAAGTACACACTTAATTATAGCCATCTAGAGGTTATAGAGAGTTGAGTTAAACTCCAGCCTGAGCTATATGAGACATCTCTTTCAAAGCAGACAAAACTGTGCTAAGAAAAATTTAGCGCTACTACAGATTCACTTATAATTACACATTTTACCATGTTTTTAGAAAGAATGGAATTTAGTCCTTGTTTATTTTCTTATCTTTCCAGATTCAACACTGTTCCCCAGCAGTGGCTTAGATGAGGCCAGTGACATCTATGGGGAAACTATCCAGCAAATAAAGCATTGGAATTAGGAAATAAGGAAGAAGATAGAGGGAAGGTAAAAACAAGAGAACAATTCAAAATTAAAACGTATTCTTATCCAATTTGGAGAAGTTAGTACACAGGAAACTGTTTCAAAACTTGCCTACTCCTTGAAACTGTGACCATGGGAAATGAGGGCTGAAGAAGAGGCAAGCGGCAATGTTAGATTATATTGCATTTTAGGCCAACTAACTTTACAATATATATTCATCTCTGTAATCCATATATTCAGGAGATGAAGATATAGTTGCAAAACCATCTTGTTTATCCAAGAATGACACCTTATTATCCAGATTTTCTATTCTGCATATTATCATGACTGGTCTTTAAGCTAATGGTCCCTCATAAAAGTCCTCTGTATTCAAACACTGGAGTTCCTAAAATATTTTGAAACCACTTCCAAGTCATTTTTAATATGACAATTTAAGAGAACAAGTCATATCTTTATAGATGAAAAATCTGATTATACAATGGTAAAATAACAACTGAGTATTTGCTAAAATACAGAAAGAGGATAGAAGATTAAAATGTATATGATACACTTGCTCATGATTTTTTAGTCTATAATTCTTGATGTACTCACATAATGTTTATTACAGATATTGTAGACTGTATTTGTTTTTGTTCTTTTTTTATTATTTATTTATTACTTCAAGTTACATCTTCATCACAGTGCCCTCTTTCCACCCTTCCCAGTCCCGCCCTCCCACCCTCTACCCCCTGTCCCTTCCATCCCACTCCTCTGAAATGGAGTGTCCCTACATAACAGTCCCCCGCCCCAGTTCAGCAGTCATATGAGGGCCACTAGGGCAAAGTGTCTCATTGATAAGAAGCAAAGTCTATGTTCATGTTCCCTTTGGTGCATTGGTTGTAGTGTTGTTATCCTATAATATATGGCTAAAATCAGATTATGAGTGAATAGATGCCATGTGCATCCTTCTGAGTCTGGATTAGCTCACTCAGGATGAGCTTCTCCAGTTCCATCCATTTGCTGAAAATTGCATGATTTCCTTGTTTCTGAAAGGCTAAGCATTACCAGCAATCAAATACATTTCCATATCCACTACGGTAGCAGTAGCCTAAACCCCTGAAACAACAAATGCTGAGAATATGTGAGATCACAGGAACCCTCACCTTCACTGGACAAAGGCAAAAGGTTTAGAATATAGTTTGGCAGTTCCCTACAAGCTCAACACACTCTTTGTATTTGAGCTACCATGATACCCATTCAAAGGAGTTTAAAATATGTCCACACAAACATTTTTTTAAATGCACATGAATGGTTCTAGAAGCTGTCAAAATTTTTGAAGTAACCAAAATATGCTTAAGTTTAGTGAATGGATAAACTGGTTTCAGCAATGCACAAAAATTTGGTGTTATATGAAATTTCAAGTCACAGGGAAATAAAGAGAAAAATAAATATGAAATACTAGGACAGAGAAGACAATCTGAAAATGATACAGAGTGAATGACTCCAGTTTTATGACATTCTGGAAAAGAAAACTACAAAAAAACATAAAAATATCATTGGCTTCCCAATGGAACAAGAAGATAGGGGAAATTAATGGGCTCAGGACAAAAGATTTTGGGGGCAATGAAAGTATCATCTATAAGCTCATGATGGATACATGTAATTAGAAAATTTACCAACCCCATAGAATGTACAACACTAAGAAATTATCCTAATAAAAATTATGGACTTTGTTGATAATGATACATGAGCATAGTTTATAAGCTAAAATGAATACACCACTTAGGAGTTAGATGTTTATAACTGAGGCAACTACACATGTCTGGGGGACGGGTACATAGGAAATATCTACACCTTCTGCTCAGTCTTTCTGTAATCCTGAAACTGATGTTTAAAAAAATTAAAAACAGAAAATTTCATGAATTATTAATAAAGCAAAGAGATAGCCAGTGCTAGTCATGGAACAGACAGTAGCTTCCACTATTAAACTTCAGGATTAGTAGCAAGCTATCAAACCACCCACGAAATGTCAAAATATTCTGTACACCTCAGAGTTAGAGATGTATGACTCTCTGTGATTTATGGACACATTATTCATAATGTATTTTCTGTTCATTTCTGTCCAGCATTGCACCTTTTATAAACCTGCTGATTAATATCAAACAGTGAACAAATCTGACAAGCAGGATTACGAATCTAACAAAACTGTTTATAGTGTGCATGAAAAAGCACACCATTTCCAGGCAGTGTACTTAATAATAAAGCCCTGTTGTACTTAAGAGGTGAAAGGATTACTTAACTGTCAAAGTTCCTTTAGCTGTTAAGAGTAGCCAAGTTAAAGACCTGCTACTAAAAAGCACCCACAGAATATTTTATGCCACTTTATTCACCATTATCATATTTTATATTTAAATACAACACAATTGATGCATAAAATAATCAATTGAGTTATTCAAAATAAACATCACCTAAAATTTTTATGATAAGGAATAAACCAAAAGACTTTCTTTTTTCCTATTCATATTTCAACTCACATTTTATGTCTTATGTAATTTTGGCCAAGAGATGTCTTTACTTCCAGTTTCACTGTACCGTCAGTGCACAAGATATGAAAACAATTAAAGTACCCCCTGGTAGATGAATGGGTTTTTTTTAAAGGATGGTATAAGTATCTACAGGTTATTATCCAGACGTAAAGAAGAAAATTCTCCCTTTGCAACAACCTAGATCAATCCACAAGACAGTAGACTCTTGGAATTAGCCAGGTGCATAAAAGCAGATTTTGTAGGATACTAATTAAATGTAGAATCTAAAAATTCAAAAAATCAGCATATAGAATGTATCTGCTAGGGTTAGAAGCTAAAAATAGAGAGAAGGGTAGATATTCCAAAACTTCAAGATATGTGGAATAAGTTGTAGAGAGCTAATTTATACTATGTTGTGAACTGAAATTTGGTAAGAGAAAATTGATCTTAAATATTCTAAACAAACAAAACCTCAGAAATGTGTGATGTCATTGCCAAGTCAATCAGCTTGATTGTACCCAACTTTTCATTATGTAATTTTGGCCAACAGATGTCTTTGCTTCCAGCTTCACTGTAGCCTTGGTGAACAAGATATGAAAACAATGAAAGTACCCCTTGAAAGATGTATGGATTTTTTTTTAAAAAAAGGATAGTATAAATACCTACAATTCCATATTTGATATGGAAAACAGATCATGCTACAGGCTGTAAAATATTTTTCTTTTTTTTTCCTTTATTTTTTATTTCTTCAAGTTACATCTCAATCGCAGTCCCCTCCCTATTCCCCCTCCAGTCCTACCCTCCCACCTTCAACCCCCATCCTCTTCCCTTTTTTTTTTCTTTTAAGTTTAAGGTATATCTTATTTCCCCCTAAAGTTTCCCCTTTCAGTCCAACAATTGGTTCTTTCTCTTATAATAAAAATACAATACAGTACAACAGAGGTAATTAGGCCACAGTTATGAGGGTTTTATGGCTTAACGTACATTCCCAATGACCAGTCCGTATGTATTTGGTACCTGACTTTAACATTCTACTATCTAAACATCTCCATGAGTTTAAAGGTCTATATCTGACTCAACATTCATATTAACTTGAAACACAATTTTAAAAGTATCTTCTTAGATGTATAACACTCTCTTGACTCCTAAACAACTCAAAATTTAATTATGAGACTCTAGCTATCTGTTCTTCAACCACCTCAGAGACCTGAGAGGGATAAATATATCTGATTTTATAGGAAGTACAGGGCCTGCAACTTCCCAAACTAAGAAATGACATACCTGTGGCTGCCTGGACAGTTCCCATTTTCTCTCCATACATTACAGCATCGATCTTCAGTCATTTGGCCCCGTTTCTCTGAGAGACATTGATTGTAGAGCAGGGGTTATTAAGGACTTACCTACCCTGTCTTGGCAGAGCTAGGCTGTCAACTTACCTGCTTCCAGGTTTTGTCCTTTTTGGACAGCATTCTGTCTACAGTTGGGGCAAGGGTCTTTTCCTACCAAGAGATAGGCTTGTGACTAATTCAATCATCTCCCACTGGAGATTCTTCGATGCTCATCTTCTACTTGGAGGAGAATTGGGGGTGCTGTCAGGAGTTGATAGGTCTTGATATAAAAAAATCTAAAGTTATGAAAACATATTTGAATGCCATATTCTGCAAATCTCTTGAGGTTTTTGAAGAGGCCCTATCTATCTCTTATTTTAGGATAAGCAGATGTTGCTTGTCTCTTGCCGGTTTATTTCTGATTAGCTTAGAAAGTAACTATAATAGGCTGTCATAGTACCTAACTGAATGACCGGCTTGCATAACCATTAGTTTGAATTTCTTAATTATCCTAAACAGTTTATGACAATTAGTAGTAAAAGGCCGAAACATCACATTTCATTTTTTTCTTTACCTCCTAACCCTTCCATCCCATTTCTCTGGGGTGGGGTGTCCTTATTATATAACAGTCCCTCATCTCAGTTGAGAGGTCGTATGAGGGCCAAGAGCCTCTTCATTCATTGGGGATCTACGAAGCAGTACCATCAGTGAAAAGTGTTTCGTTGCCTGGGAGAGAGAACTACTAAACAAACAAACAAATAAGCATACAATAGATAAAAAAGACTAAAAAATAGAAAAAATATAACTAATATATAAAAAATAAATAAAGAATAAAAATTAAAAATAAGAAGTCTATGTCCAAGTTCCCTTTGGTGTGTTAGTTGTAGTATCGATACCTTCTACTATATAGCTAAAATCCTACTATAAGTGAATAGATGCCATATGTGTCCTTCTGAGTCTGGGTTAGTTCACTCAGGATGAGCTTTTCTAGTTCCATCTATTTGGCTGCAAATTGCATAATTTCATTGGTCCTGATTGCTGAATAATATTCCATTGTATAGATGTACCACAGTTTTTTGACCCATTCTTCGGTTGAGGGACATCTGGGTTGTTTCCAGTTTCTAGCTATTACAAATAAGGTTGCTATAAACATAGATGAGGAAACTTCCTTATGATTCCGTGAAGAAGCATTTGGGTGTATACCCAATAGTGGTATGGCTGGGTCCTGAGGCAGAGCTATTCCAAGTTTTTTAGATATCGCCAGACAGACCTCCATAGTGGTTGCACAAGCCTGCATTCCCACCAGCAATGGAGTAGGGTAACCCTTTCTCCACACCCTCGCCAGCATGTGCTGTCATTTGAGTTTTTGATCTTAGCCATTCTGACAGGTGTGAGATGGAATCTCAGAGTCATCTTGAGTTGCATTTCTCTGATGATTAAGGATGTTGAGCATTTCTTCAAGTGTCTCTCAGCCATTAGGGATTCCTCCTTTGTGAATTCTCTATTTAGCCATGTTCTCCATTTTTTGATTGGATTATTTGGTTTCTTGGCATTTAATTTCTTGAGTTCTTTGTAGATTTTGGATATTAGCCCTCTGTCAGATGTGGGGTTGGTGAAGATTTTCTCCCAGTCTGTAGGCTGCCGTTTTGTTCGAATGACAGTGTCCTTTGCCTTACAGAAGCTTTTCAGTTTCATGAAGTCCCATTTATTGCTTGTTGATCTCAAGTCCTGAGCTGTTGGTGTTCTATTCAGGAAGTTGTCGCCTGTGTCAATTAGTTCGAGGGTTTCTCTCACTTTTTCTTCTTGTAGATTTAGTGTGACCAGCCTTATGTTAAGATCTTTGATCCACATGGACTTAAGTTTTGTACAAGGTGATAAGTATGGGTCTAACTTCACTCTTTTACAAATGGACAACCAGTTGGACCAGCACCATTTTTTGAAGATGCTGTCCTTCTTCCATTGTGCTGTTTTGGCTTCTTTGTCAAAAATTAGGTGGCCATAAGTGTGTGGGTCTATTTCTGGATCTTCAATTCGATTCCATTGATCTGCTGGTCTGTTTCTATACCATGCTGTTTTTACAACTATAGCTCTGTAGTGCAGCTTGAAATCTGGGATGGTAATACCTCCAGATGTTTTTTTATTGTAAACATTGATTTAGCTATTCTGGGCTTTTTGTTGTTCCATATGAAATTGAGGCTAGCTCTTTCCAAGTCTATAAAAAAATGTGTTGGTATTTTGATAGGAATTGCATTGAATCTATATATTGCTTTTGGTACGATGGCCATTTTTATTATGTTGATCCTACCTATCCATGAGCATGGAAGATCTTTCCATCTTCTAAAGGCCTCTTCCATTTCTTTCTTCAAGGGCTTGAAGTTCTTGTTGTACAGGTCCTTTACATGCTTGGTTAGAGTTACCCCCAGGTATTTTATGTTGTTTGCGGCTATTGTGAAGGGATTTGTTTCCCTTATTTCTTCCTCAGCCCATTTGTTTGTTGTATAAAGAAGGGCTTCTGATTTTTTTGAATTAATTTTGTATCCAGCCACTTTGCTGAAGGTGTTTATCAGCTGTAAGAGTTCTCTGGTGGAATTTTTGGGGTCGCTTATGTATACTAACATATCATCTGCAAATAGGGATAATTTGACTTCTTCGTTTCCGATGTTTATCCCCTTGATCTCCTTTAGTTGTCTTATTGCTCTAGCAAGAACTTCAAGTACTATATTGAAGAGATATGGTGAAAGTGGACATCCTTGTCTTGTCCCTGAGTTTAGAGGAAATGCTTCAAGTTTCTCTCCATTTATTTTGATGTTGGCCACTGGCCTGTTGTATATTGCCTTTATTATTTCTAAGTACGGCCCTTGTATGCCCGTTCTCTCCAGAACTTTTAGCATGAAGGGGTGTTGGATTTTGTCAAATGCTTTTTCTGCATCTAGGGAGATTATCATGTGGTTTTTTTCTTTCATCTTGTTTATATGGTGAATGACGTTGATAGACTTTCATATGTTGAACCATCCCTGCATCCCTGGGATGAAGCCTACTTGGTCATGGTGTATGATACTTTTGATGTGCTCTTGAATTCGGTTTGCTTGTATTTTATTAAGTATTTTTGCATCTATGTTCATGAGGGAGATTGGTTTGAAGTTCTCTTTCTTTGTTGGGTCTTTGTGTGGTTTTGGAATCAGGGTGACTGTGGCCTCAAAAATGAGTTTGACAATGTTCTTTCAGATTCTATTTTGTGAAAGAGTTTGAAAAGTATTGGTGTTAGCTACTCTTTGAAGGTCCGGTAGAATTCCATGCTAAAGCCATCTGGCCCTGGGCTTTTTTTTTTTGTTGGGAGATTTTTAATGACTGTTTCTATTTCATTAGGGGTTATAGGGCTGTTTAATCTGTTTATCTGATCTTGATTTAGCTTCGGTAGGTGGAATGTATCAAGAAAATTGTTCATTTCACTTAAGTTTTCAAATTTGGTGGAGTATAGATTTTTAAAGTAGGATCCAAATATTCTCTGGATTTCCTCAATGTCTGTTGTTATTTCTCCCTTTTCATTTCTGATTTTGTTGATTTGTGTTTTCTCCCTCTGTCTTTTAGTTAATTTGGCTAAGGGTCTGTCTATTTTGTTGATTTTCTCGAAGAACCAACTCTTGGTTTCATTGATTCTTTGTATAGTTCTTTTTGTTTCTAAGTTGTTGATTTCAGCCCTAAGTTTGATGATTTCCTGCCTTCTGCTCCTCTTGGGAGTGTTTGCTTCTTTTTTTTCCAATTCACCCAGTTTAGCTGTTAATTCACTAATATGAGCTGTCACAATTTTTTTTTTGAAGGCACTTAGTGCTATGAACTTTCCTCGTAGCACAGCTTTCATTGTGTCCCATAGGTTTGGGTATGTTGTGTCTTCATTTTCGTTGGATTTTAAGAAGTCTTTGATTTCCTTCTTTATTTCTTCCCTGACCCAACTGCTGCCCCTTTCAGTCCAACAAATGGTTCTTTCTCTTATAACAATAAATACAATACTAAACAACAGAAATAAATAGGCCACAATTATGAGAGTTATATGGCTTAGCATACATTCCCAATGTCCAGTCCATGTGTATTTGGCACCTGACTTTAACATTCTACTAACAATGCCACTGTGCTGAGTGACTCCTGACTTCTGACAACTACTCTGCACTATAGTGGAAGATAAGATGTGACTATTAATTCAGATTTATGGCCAAAAAATAGAATAATAGTTTAAGGGAGTTTTAGAATTTTGATACCAGAAATATTGTAAGGCTGTTATTCATTAATAAATGCTAGAAAAAAAAAGGTAATTTGTTTAAAATGACAAACTGCTTCTCAACTCATTTCATAATTCTCTTTTCTTCCTTAAATGCTGGCAGTTAATCTCAGAGTCTTCTGGTGGAAGAGTAGAAGGTATGCCAAAAGCAAGCAAAAGATTCAAAGATGGTTTCATCAAATATTCTCCAGTTTGGTGTCCTGCCCAGATACCTTGCAGAGGGAGCCAAGGTAATAAACACACTCTCATGCTCCACTTCATAACATCCTCTCAGTGCTTTACCTAGGGAAGAACACACCAATTATCCAATAACAAGTGATCAGTCCTGAAAGCA
>CAJQZJ010033849.1:1802959-1847697 GCA_907164525.1 Lophiomys imhausi
AAAAGGTGTATTCCTTTGTGTTTGGGTGAAACGTTCTGTAGATATCTGTTAGGTCCATTTGTTTCATGATCTCTGTTAGACTCAATATTTCTCTGTTTGTCTTCTGTCTTGATGATCTGTCCATTGTTGTGAGTGGGGTGTTGAAGTCTCCCACTACTAATGTGTTGTGATCGACGTGCGCTTTAAGTTTTAGAAGTGTTTCTTTTACGAAAGTAGGTGCCTTTGTATTTGGGGCATAGATGTTCAGTATTGAGATTTCCTCTTGATGAATACTCCCTTTAATGAGTATATAGTGCCCTTCTTTGTCTTTCTTCATTAACTTCAGTTGGAAGTGTGTTTTGTTTGATATTAGGATGGCTACTCCAGATTGCTTCCTGGGTCCATTTGTTGGAAAACCTTTTCCCAGCCCTTTACTCTGAGGCAGTGTCTATCTTTCGTAGTTAGATGTGTCTCTTGTATGCAGCATAAGGAAGGGTCTTGCTTGCGGATCTGCTCTGTAAACCTATGTCTTTTTATTGGGGAGTTGAGTCCATTGATGTTGATGGATATTAGTGACCTGGGGTTGTTATTTCCCATTAGTTTGGTATAGGTGGTGGTCCTGTGCCTCTTTTGGTTTAGTTGCTGAGGGGTTTTCTATTCCTTTTGTTTTCTTGGGTGGAGTTTTCATCTCTGGGTTGGGATTTTCCTTCTAGGATTTTCTGTAGGGCTGGGTTTGTGGGTAGATATTGTTTAAATTTGATTTTATCATGGAATATCTTGTTTTCTCCATGTATGTTGATAGAGAGTTTTGCTGGGTAAAGTAGTCTGGCTGGGCACCTATGATCTCTCAGGACTTGTAGTATATCTGACCAGGCCCTTCTAGCTTTTAACGTTTCTGGGGAGAAGTCAGGTGTAATTCTGATGGGTCTGCCATTGTATGTGACTTGACCTTTTTCTCTTACAGCTTTTAATATTCTTTCTTTGTTCTGTACATTTGGTGTTTCAATTATTATGTGGCAAGTGGAGTTTCTTTTCTGATCTAATCTGTTTGGTGTTCTGTAAGCCTCTTGGATTTATTGGCATCTCTTTTTTCAGGTTTGGGAAGTTTTCCTCTATGATTTTGTTGAAGATATTTCCTGGACCTTGGAGTCGGGAGTCCTCTCTTTCCTCTATACCTATAATTCTTAGGTTCCGTCTTTTCATTCAGTCCTTGATTTCTTGGATGTTGTGGGTGAGAGATTTTTTAGCCTTCTCATTTTCTTTGGATGTTGTACTGATTTCTTCCATCGAATCTTCCATGCCTGAGATCCTGTCTTCCATCTCTTGCATCCTATTTTTGATACTTACATCCGTAGTTCCTGTTCTCATCCCTTGATTCTCCACCTCCTCTTTTAACTCTGACTGTGTTTTCTTTATTGTTTCTATTTCTATTTTCATGTCTTGTATGGTTTTGTTCCTTTTGTACATTTCCTTCTCCAGCTTGCTTGTTTTTGTATGAAAATCTTTTATTGCTTTGTCCTTTTCCTGTTCAAGCTCTGTCACCTTGGCTTGGAGCTCTTTAATGGTGTTGTTCCTTGTTTTGATTTGTAGAATTGTGGCTTCTTTGAATTCCTTCATAGATTTAAGTTCTTCTTGCAGGGACTCTATCATTTTCCATAATGCAGAATTGTCAACATTTTCATGTGTTTCTGTTGGTGTGTGGTCATCCGAATTGGATGAGCTAGGATGGTTCTGCTTTGTTGGAGTCATATTTCCTTGATTTCTATTTTTTTTTTGACCTTTGGCCATTGAATGCGTTTAGCTGTCTGTTTTCTGTGCTTGGAACCACAGTGGATGATTTGGTGCAGGGGAAGAGTTACTCGGCTATCTGTTGTTGCTTACAGGGGGATTTCAAGGTCACTGTGGTTTTAATCGGCTGAGGCACTGTGAGCTGGTTCAGCCTATTCCCAGGTTGTGAGTAATGGACCAGGATTGTTTCACTGCTCCCAATTCAGACTTCTCTATGTTGCACTCTGAGTTATCAGCCTGTCATGGTTCTGATGGTATGGGCCTGTTTGCCCAGGCACAGATTCTGTGGGCTTTGTTTGTCATCACGGAGGCTGACAGGTTCTGGCTCCACACCTAATATGTCTGGATTTTCCAGAATACAGCTATGGTCCTGATTTCTGTTTTCTCACTAGGCTTCTCACCACAGGGCTGACCTCTGTGCCTGATTCCCTTCCTGTCTGCGCTGCCGCAGGTCCCTCTCCCTGGCTGCTAGGCCGTGGGTACCCCAAGCCCTGGATCCTCTGGCAGCCTGAGTGGTCCTCTCACCCCAGCAGCTCAACCGTGGGTGCACGGATCCCTGGCCCCGCCTACGCCTGTCTCTCTCCCCTGTTGACCTGCCGTGGGTTTGCGGGGATTTGGCCCTGCCAGCCGGGTTCCCTCCTCCGCTGTGATGCCGTCAGTGCGTGGGATTCGGCCCCTCCCGCCCGCCTTTGTGTTCCCAGCTTCCCGTGCTCTCTTGGAACCTCCCACCCTCCGCTTCGCGAGCAGCTGCGGACCACCCGCTGAGCCCCCTGTTTGTTCCTTGCTAAGCCTTCCACTATCTCGCAAAGTTTTTTAAGTGTGTATAAGTTCTACCTGAGGTGTGGGGAGCCCAATAGGCCAACGATCTATGTCCAAGTGGACCCTGATTCTGCCTGCTGTAAGTTGGGATCGATCTTACCAGGCGCCTCTCCAAATGGGAGTTCCCGAATCCCGGGTTTAGTGGCTTCCGTGTCTGTGAGAGATGGGGAGAGCCTTGCCCTGGGACTTTTAACAGTCCCTTGGGAGCTGTGAGTGTTCCCGGGGGGATCTAGCCTCTCTGGTTTTTGCACAGTGCCCAATAACTCTGTGGTTTTTATGGCTCTTTTTTCCCCCGCGTTCAAAATGCGTCAGTGTAGGTCGGCACCATCTTGGCTCCGCTCATAGCCTCATTTCTAAATGTTGTATTATTCCCACAATTATAGGTGTGTGTGTATATCTCTATGTGTGTGTGTGTGTCCTTTTGCAGACAACAAATCATTTCATGTGGTCAGTGGTCAGTGTCAGTAACAGACACTCTTACTGCCCCGTTATTCTCTCAGGACTATCCCAAAGCACCTATTTTCTAACATCAGGACATTGGACTAGGGGAAAAATTATTCTAAAATGTATAACCAACAATCTGTTTCCAGATACCCAAATCCCTTTGAAAAACAAAAGAAATAAAAAATAGATAATATTCACCCCTGCCAAAATTGCCGCATAAGAACAACTTAGACAAAATTGAAGACATATATATCAAAACAACAATTATAAGCATATTCAAAAGGTTCAAAGAGAATATAAGTGAACATCTAAATGAAATGAAAGAAGGCAGAATAAATTCATGATTGAAGTATATATGCTATTGTCAGCTTAATCAAGGTAGTCTTACTGAAAGGAAGATCAGGGAAGGCTGATACCTACAGCTACCCTAGTGACAGTTAAGTGTTCTACCCTGAACAAGACATTTGTACCACTCCTTCTAGGGTTCAAAGAACATCACGGAAAGGGTGAGTGAGAGGAGGAATGTGAGACCAGGAGATAGGAAAAAAGTCTTCAAAATACTGTCTAATAATCATGACATAGCCATTGTAATTGTTGTTCCACAGCAGTTGAGGTTGCCTCAGTGAGGCCTGCACAAGATGGAGTTTCTCCTTATTTGATCATAAATTAAGGAATAACTTACAGGGTGACTGTCCTCCTGGCTGAACTATTGGAGACTGGTGGATACTGAGGGAGAGGTCAATATCTATAGTGTATACACAAAGGTAAGCTCAACAGAGCCCATTGGAATTTTCCAAATCTAAACTCAGTGGATCATGAGTGTGAGAAAGAAGCCTGAGAGGTTAACTAACCATGGATGGATGGAGATAGGAGAGGATCAGTAGTAAAAACAATCAGAATATATATATATTATATACTCAAAGAAAAAATTTAACTTTAAGAATATCTCAAATAACTCTAAATGTAGAACTGGTATATATGCACACTTAAATTTTCTTTAAAATATCCAGAAAATTTAAAGTAGCATTATTGTTACAACAAAGCAATTAGAATATATGTCACAAGGGGATTCCAAGATGACAACAACCATAGCAAACGGTATCTGAGTAGTGCAAAGCTGAGATTAGTCACTGTGGAATGAATGTGAGTGAGGCCCAGCAGGTGACTGTGAAATACAGACTGTATGAATTTCCATGGCAAACACTGAGGCTGGTCACCACGCCAAACAGCGCACTCATGCCCAGGAATAGAACCCTGAGACCAGGTGGCTCTTTTACCCATCTGGAGAGGACTTTTGGGACCAGGCCACATGCAGATCCAGCCCATAGCTCCAGCCTCAGCTTAGCTGCCCTGCCTGTCTTCCTGAGTTACAGCCTCCATGAGAACCTGTCTGCCTTTCTGGGAAGAACAGCCAGACCATGGAGTCCATAGGTCAGTGAGAATTTATTTCTGGAGTTCCCAACATGGTGAAAATGTACACAGTGCAGACAATATCTGAGTGACAGGGGGCCAAACCCATTCATAGCAGAGCAATAGGGAGCCACGCTGACTCCAAATGAAAACTGAGACAGTGCTTCCCCAGGAAAAGTTGGGACTAGCCACTCACCTGAGCACCCAAGCTCCTACATCAAACAACCACAGGCCCACCAACTGTTGCCTCCATCCTGGATAGAGCTCCCAGTCTGAACAACTAACACATAGTCCCAGACCATGATTCCAGTGGAGCTCAATAACAAGAGATAGAAGAAAGAATCTCAGGCACAGAAGATAAAATTGAAGAAATCAATACATCTGTAAAAGATAATATGAAATCTAAAAAAGTCCTGATACCACATTATCAGGAAATAAATTACACCATGAAAAGAAAAAACCTCAGAATAATAGGAATAGAAGAAAGGAAAGACTCCTAGTTCCAAGGGCCAGAAAACATCTTCAACAAAATCATACAAGAAAATTTAGCAAATCTAAAGAAAGAGGTGCTTATAATTATTCGAGAAGCCTACTGAACTCCAAATAGATTACAACAGAAAAAAAAAATCTTTCACCATATTAAAATAAAAATCCTAAATATACACAACAAAGAATATTAAAAGCTGAGAGAGAAAAGGGCCAAGTAAAATATAACAGCAGTCCTATCAGAATTACACCTGACTTCTCATCAGAGACCCTAAAGGCCAGAAGGGCCTGGACAGATGTTTTGAAGACCTTAAGAGACCACACATGTCAGGCCACACTACCGTACCCAGCAAAAATTTCTATCATTATAGATGGAGAAAACAAGATTTCCCATGACAAAACTAAATTTAAACAATATTGTACTGTTTAGGTACTTTGTCAAAAATTAACTGACCATATGTGTGTGGGTTTATTTCTGGATCTTCAATTCAATTCCATTGATCAACTGGTCTGTTTCTAACAAATGGTAATGCTCTAACTAGATATCAACATGTAAAAGAATGCAAATAGATCCATACTTATCACCTTGAACAAAACTTAAGTTCAAGTGTATCAAAGACCTTAACATAAAGCCCAACACATTAAATCTAATAAATAAATCAATAAATGGTACCTCCTGAAACTGATAAAGAAAACTCTAATTCAAGGAAGTTAACTATGCCCAAGAAAACACAGGAAGCAAATAATCCCACTGCAGCAAAACCAAAAGAGAATCTCATTCACACATTACTACTACCAACATCAAGATAACATGAATTAGCAATCACTAGTCATTAATATCCCTCAACATCAATGGACTCAATTCCTCAATAAACAGATATAGACTAACGAAAAAGATGCAAAAAAAGAAATTCCTTTCACCACATAATAAATGAAACTCCAAATGTACAGAACAAAGAAAGAATATTAAAAGCCATAAGAGAAAGAGGTCAAGTAACGTATCATGGCAGACCAATCAGAATTACTCCTGACTTCTCATCAGAAACTTTAAAAGCCAGAAGGGCTGGGACAGACATCCTAAAGGCCTTAAGAGAACATAGGTGTCAGCTCAATACTATACCCAGCAAAACTCTCTATCAACATAGATGAAGAAAACAAGATATTCCATGAAAAAAACAAAAACCAAATTTAAACAGTATCTATCCACAAACCCAGCTCTACAGAAAATGCTAGAAGGAAAATTCCAACCCAGAGAAGATATGTACACCCAAGAAAACAGAGGAAGCAAAAAATTCCACTTCAGCTAAACCAAAAGAAAAACACAATCACCACCTACTAATAACACTAAATAAGAGGAAATAACAACCTTTGGTCAATAATATCCCTCAAAATCAATGGACTCAACTCCCCAACAAAAAGACATTTGGTTTACAGAATGGATCCATAAACAAGACCCATCATTTTGCTGTATACAAGAAACTCTTCTCACTAACAAAGATAGACTCTACCTCAGAGTAGAGGGCTGAGAAAAGGTTTTCCAAGCAAATGGTCCCAGAAACAAGCTGGAGTAGCCATCCTAATATCAAATAAAATAGACTTTCAACTGAAGTTAATCAAAAAAGATAGGGAAGGACACTACATACTTGTTAAAGGAAAAATTAATCAAGATGACATCTCAATACTGAATATCTATGTCCCAAATTCAAGGGCACCCACATTTGTAAAAGAAACTCTTCTAAAGCTTAAACCACACATCGATTCCCACAAATTAATAGTGGGAGACTTAAAAACCCCACACATAACAATGGGCAGATCATCAAGACAGAAACTAACAGAGAAATAATGAAACTAACAGAGGTCATGAACCAAATGGACCTAACAGACACCTACAGAACCTTTCCCTCAAACACAAAAGAATACATTTTTTTTCAGCACCTCACATAAACTTCTCCAAAATCGATTGACCATGTAGTTAGACACAAAGCAAGCCTCAATAGATATAAGAAAATTGAAATAACCCCGTGTATCTTATCAGATCACCATGGATTAAAACTGGACTTCAGCAACATTAGAAATAACAAAAAGACTACACATTCATGGAAAATGAACAACTCTCTGCTCAATGACCACTGGGTCAGAGAACAAATAAAGAAGGAAATCAAAGACTTCTTAAAATCCAAGGAAAATGAAGGCACAACATACCCAAACCTGTGAAATATAATGAAAGCAGTGCTACAAGGAAAGCTCATAGCACTAAATGCCTTCAAAAAGAAAATTGTGATAGCCCATATGAGCAACTTAACAGCAGAACTGAAAGAGCTAGGAAAAAAAAAAGAAGCAAACACTCCCAAGAGGAGCAGAAGGCAGGAAATCATCAAACTTAGGGCTGAAATCAACAATTTAGAAACAAAAAGAACAATACAAAGAATCATCAAAACCAAGAGTTGTTTTTTGAGAAAATCACAGAATAGACAAACCCTTAGCCAAACTGAGAAGAAGGTAGAGGGAAAATATCTAAATCAATAAAATCAAAAATAAAAAGAGAGAAATAACAACAGACATCAAAGAAATCCAGAGAATCTTTAGGTCTACTTCAAAGATCTGTACTACACAAAATTTGAAAACCTAAGCAAATGGACAATTTTGTTGATAGATTCCACCACCAAAGCTAAGTCAAGATTAGGTTAACAAGTTAAATAGTCCTATAACCCATAAGGAAATAGAAACAGTCTTTAAAAATATCCCATCCAAAAAAGCCCAGGGCCATATGGTTTCAGCACAGAATTCTACCAGACCTTCAAAGAAGAGCTAATACCAATACTCTTCAAACTCTTCCACAGTATAGAAACAAAAGAAACACTGCCAAACTCATTCTATGAGGCCACAGTCACCAAGATTCCTAAACCACATAAAGATCCAACAAAGAAAGTGAACTTCAGACCAATTTCCCTCATGAACATAGATGCAAAAATACTTAATAAAATACTAGCAAACTGAATTCAAGAACACATCAAAAGTATCATCCACCATGATCAAGTGGGCTTCATCCCAGAAATGCAGAGGTAGATCAACATATGAAAATACATCAATGTAATTCACTATATAAACAAGCTGAAAGAAAAAATCCACAGGATCATCTCTCTAGATACTGAAAAAAGCACTTGACAAAATCCAACACCAGACATGTATGACAAGAACTTCAAGTCTTTAAAGAAATAAATTGAAGAGGACCCCAGAAGATGGAAACACCTCCCATGCTCATGGACTGATAGGATCAACATAATAAAAATGGCCATCCTACAAAAAGCAATATACAGATTCAATGCAATTCCTATAAAAACACCAACACAATTCTTTACAGACCTTGAAAGAACAATTCTCAACTTCATATGGAATAACAAAAAAAAAACAGAATAGCTAAATCAATCCTGTACAATAAAAGAACATCTGGAGGTATCACCATCCCTTATTTCAAGCTGTACTACAGAGCAATAGTAATAAAACAGCATGGAACTGGCATAGAAACAGACCGATTGATCGATGGAATCAAATTGAAGACCCAGCAATAAACCCACATAACTACAGTCACTTAATCTTTGACAAAAAAATTCCAAGACAGTAAAATGGAAAAAAAGAAAGCATCTTCAACAAACGGTGCTGCTCTAGCAGGATGTCAACATGTAGAAGGATGAAAATAGACCTATATTTATCATCCTGCTTAAAACTTAAATCCAAGTGGAACAAAGACCTCAACATAAAACCAGACACACTAAATCAAATAGAAAAGAAAGTGGGGAAAAGCTTGGCTCTCATTGGCACAGGTGGCAACTTCCTGAACAGAATGCCAGTAGCTCAGGCTTTAAGACTAACAATCAGTAAATGGGACCTTATGAAACTGAAAAGCTTCTGTAAGGCAAAGGACACTGTCATTAGAACAAAATGGCAGCCAACAGACTGAAAAAATATCTTCACCAACCCCACATCTGACTGAAGGCTAATATCCAAAATAAATGAAGAACTCAAGTAATGAAACACCAACAAACCAAATAATCCAATCAGCAAATGGGTACAGAGCTAAACCAAGAGTTCACAAAAGAGGAATCTCTAAAGACCAAGAGACTCTTGAAGAAATGCTCAACATTCTTAGTCATCAGGGAAATGCAGCTCAAAACAACTCTGAGATTCCATCTCACAACAATCAGAATGGCTAAGATAAAAAACTGAAGTAATAGCACATGCTGGTGTGGATGAGGAGAAATGGGAACATTCCTCCATTACTGGTGGGAGTGCAAACTTGTACAACCCCTTTGGAAATCAATCTAACACTTTCTAAGACAATTGAGATTAGTTCTACCTCACGACCCAGTCATACCACTCATGGGAATATGTCCAAAAGATTCTCTACCAAACCACAAGGACATCGGATCAACTCTTTTCATAACAGCTTTATTCATAATAGCCAGAAACTGGAAATAACACAGATGTCCTTCAAACAAAGAATGGATTAAAAAAATTTTACATTCACATAATGGAATACTACTGAGCTGCCAGAAACAAGGAAATCGTGCAATTTGTAAACAAATGGATGGAACTTGAAAAGTTCATCCTGAGTGAGCTTACCTCAACCCAGAAAGATACACATGGCATATACTCATTTATAAGTGGATGTTAACCATATAGCACAGTACAACCATCCCACAACCCACAAACTCAAACAGACAAGAACCTAACAAAACTATCCTATGAAAAATTCCACCCAGCAGTGAGTCATGGACATTGTTGCCTGTTAGTTGAACACATTACCTTAGCTGGGCTGCCATATCAGGCTCCAGGACAAAAGGAAGCTCTTAGCTCTCATGTGACTGATGAACTTAGGGGATTGATAAATGGGGGCTTTCCTCATCTGAGAAGGAGAGGTGAGGACAGAGGTGGGGAAGAGTGAGGGAGGATGGGACCTGGAGAAGGGGAGGGATGGGACTTTGATGGGGATATAATAAATTAAAATAAATTAATAAAAATGAAAATACCACAAAGAGAGTGTAATTAGAAAAATCATCTTATGCTTTTAAAATTGTTCCAAATAATGCCCCCAACTTTTCCTTTGTTCTGAAAGAAATTATCTGAGATACAAGATGCAAGCCAGAATGTTCTGCACACAGTTAAGTGTCCCAGCTTTGCCTGAGGTCCTTGTCTGGACAGAGAATCTAAAGGAAGAGTCTTCTTACAGACCAAGGTTAACCCTCTGCTTTCAAAAGAAGCCTTACTACCAAATTCCAATTAAGATACTTTCTTTATTCTAAAATTTGTGCTAGAAATTCAGAAACAAGAATATTAAATCTTCATGTGGATACATTTTTTATTTTCTGAAAAACTATTATAATGTTAAAGTAGTATAAATATTTGATAAGATAGAAACTAATAAATAATGGTTTTGTATACAGTAATTTCACTGGGTAACAGCAGTAATGTTATAAAACATAAAAAAAGATTAAGTGGCTCCTATGTTTCCCTTCACTCATTTAGTAAAGTCAAATGAGTTTAAATGTGTCAAAACTAGATATTATCCAGTTTCATTACTATTGAGTCTGAGAATAACTTATTTCTCTTCTAGATAATAAATATTTATATTCAGAACTGCATTACTTTACAGAAACTTAGAATTATGTGTTAAAATTTAAAACCAAGAAAAAAGTACATAAATCACCAATTTAAGCATATTTTTGTCTTTCAGGGAACCTATAACTCATGGCAAACTTCTTTAACTCCAAATGGTATAACATTCTTTACTTAAAACATACTTTCTGAGACTAATAAAATGAAAGTATAAAAAAATAGATTAATATATGTTTAAGGACTTCAAAAGAAATATCATTAGTCTTTTCAATAATTAACATCCTTCTTCCCAACTATCTTACTGTGGCCTACAGAAGAAGTGTCTGATTTTTCAGAATGTCAAAGACACTTAGAAATTAAATCTGTAATGCAAAACAGAAGGTGTTTTAAAATATATCCAAAGTATGTATAAGGGATACCAAGAATAATAATGTAGTTAATTCACCATATTTGGAGTTACCCCATACATACACATAAACACATTCATCTTTTAAAGTCTATGATTATTATACAATAGAAATTGTGAAAAAAACTATCAACAATATCAATGAAAGAGGAGTCCATAGAAAGTACTGATTACATTTGATATGGTTTAAAACTGGCTTTGAGTTAGCGTCTGCTTACAGAAGTACTTGGAAAAAGAATGTCCTTGGGAACAATCATAAACAGAAAACTCTATAGACTAAATTTACAAAGAAATAAATATATACATAGTCTATAAAGGCAATGTCTTGAGCACTATGCTGGCAATCTTCCAGGAGCCCTGGGAACATGCCTAATTTCCATCTAAATTTGCACACATCTTTATTGCAATCTCATACCCTGTGAAGATTTATGTACTTTCATGTCCGTTGACACAAGAGGGAAAATTCTCTCTCAATCTTTCTCTCTCTCTCTCTCTCTCTCTCTCTCTCTCTCTCCTTTCTTTCATCTTTCAAACATACATCAGGAATCTAAATCACATTTCTTGATATCAATCTCAGCATCACTAATATTTAAAGGATGGAAAATGCAGTCACAGCTTTAGCTATAGCACTTCCTGCTAAATAATTTCCACAATGGGAATTGAGTTATACACATGAATCACTGAATGATACTATACTCCATTGTAATTCTCACTGTAACCCATCCCTCCTGTGTATGAAATAAATATATTCACAAATTAGCTATGATGTGACTAAAATTGACATTTCTTCAATAGACTGGTTCCTGCTTGTCCATCTGCAAGTAAGTTTCTCTGGAGTCAATACTTTATTCTGTGTTTCTAGCCTGTCCTCAGGATGAAAGCAGAATTATATTTAATATCATCAGGGATGTCTTCTCTTAGACTAATGTTTATTTGTTTATTGCCATCCACCCTCATATTTATTGCTAAGTGTTTTGAAAAATAGCTTAGGGTATTTTTTTTCCTATTTCTTTGGTTAATTTTATCCACTCATTACCTGTTCCTGTCCACACAAGTGGGAGAACTATTTATTTAAATTTCAACAAAACTTGAGTCACTAACTGTAGAGAGCTGCGATGTGCCGCGCCCTAAAGATGGTGCCGGTTTCCGCCTTCCACCAGCCCGATGGTGAGCGCTCTCGGTGGTAAACAAGTCCATATTTGGCAAAGACCGCTGATCTGGCTTGCTTCCGCATACGTGGGCCTCTAAGATAGCACCACGTGGCTTTACTTGATTGGCTGTTCATATAGTATTTAGCCTGTGGGTTGGGTCTGCCCGGGCATTCAGAAGACTGTTTTCAAGGGACCTGAATAAACTGCTGGAGAAGAGCTTTTGTGAGTTGCATCATCCTTGCTGGTCGAGGGGGACGCGACAAGTGGTGGCCCGTATGGGGACCCAAAAAAAGACTCAGAACTCCTGCAATCAGGGGCAGCGCTGGTAAGTTCCTGGGATAAATTAGGACAATAAAGTTTCACGGAGATAGCGAACACAAGGTAAAGATTCGCGGATAATAGCAAACAAAAGGTAAAGTTTCGCGGAGATAGCGAACAAAAGGTAAAGTTTCGCAGAGATTGCGAACAAAAGGTAAAGTTTCGCGGGAAGTTGCGAACTATAAGGTCTCCGGGAGGGAGCAATAAGGACCTCGGTAAAGAGGCAATAAGGTCTCCGGGAGGGAGCAATAAGGACCTCGGTAAAGAGGCAATAAGGTCTCCGGAGGGAGCAATAAGGACCTCAGTAAAGAGGCAATAAGGTCTCCGGGAGAGAGCAATAAAGTTCCGTGATTCAGACGAGTAGAAGACACAACTGGCAGAGCAAGGTGAGGAAAGCAGAGAGTGCCTCACAGAAATGGAGCGAATGCTGGCCTTGCCTTTATCAGTTGCTGGGAGAAGCTTGGGAGAGATCTAGATTTTGCCTGGGAGCAAAGTACATTGCAGGGAGGAGCATGGCCTATTTGGAGACTTGTTCGGAGTTGTTTAGGAGATCAGAGATATAGCAAGACAGTGGAAAAAGGACAAAAGGCATTAGAACAGTTAAAAGAGGAGCGCTTGGTCAAATCTGGGAAAGATACTTTGGAAGAGGATAGCTCAGAGTCTAAAGAAGAACTTAAAATGTTAAAGAGTTCTGACTGCACCCGGATAGAGCCCTCAGGTCCGGGGCCGCCTGTGCTGGCCCCGCCTTCATATAATGAGACTTCCCCTCTGAGTGATCCTAGTGGCGGTCATTCTGTCCAAATGTCTGGAGGGAAGTGAGACATGAGCTGTACTACCCTGTCTTTCAGGATGGAGGGGGAAATCGTTATCATGAACCTCTCGATTTTAAGGTAATTAAAGCACTCGCTGAGTCTGTCCACACTTATGGGATTAATGCTGCTTTCACTGTAGCTCAGGTGGAAGCTCTTAGTCGTTATTACATGACTCCTAGTCACTGGATGAGCTTGGCACGTGCCTGCCTGTCCTCTGGGCAGTATTTAGATTGGAAGGCTTTCTTGATTGAGTTTGCTAATGAACAAGCTGCTGCTAATCGTGCAGCAGGAAACCCAGCCTGGGATGTGGACATGCTTCTTGGGCAAGGTCGATATGCTCAACAACAAACTGGGTATCCGGCTCAGGTGTTTGAGCAAATCAATTTAATCACAACCAGAGCTTGGAAATCATTGCCTAACAAAGGGGAAGTGAATGACAATCTAACCAAGGTTATTCAGGATCCCCTGGAGCCTTTCTCAGACTTCGTGGCTATAATGGTTGAAGCAGCTGGAAGGGTATTTGGAGACCCTGTTTTGGCAATGCCCTTAATTAAACAAATTGTGTATGAGCAATGTACAAAGGAATGTAAAGCAGCTATCACCCCTTATAAGAACAAGGGGTTGGAAGCCTGGATGCCTCAGTGCAGACTGCCGCTACCTTGAATAATTTGTCAGCCAATGTAGCCATGGCCTTGGATGTATTGTGGCAGGTGGCCCAGTTTGGCTGTGAGTGGAAAATGACTGGTTTGTGTGTGACCTCTGTGCCATATCAAAATTATACTGTAGCTGCAAATTTGTCTAAGCAACTCTCTCAGTATCTTACAGGGAATTGGTCTGGCGAGTTTGATAAGCTGATGCAGAATCTGAGAACTGCCATCGTGCATGTGAATTCCACCCGGGTTGATGTCTCTGTTGCTGAAGGACTGTCGACATGGATCCTCCGAGCCATGAATCATCTGAGGGAATGGGTGCCCTAGGAGGCATGCTCTTCCTAGTCAGTTTCATTGCCCTATGGTGTATCTGTAAGATGAGGATTTCACAGAGGAAAAGTAATGCCATGCTGATGCAAGCCTTTGCTGCCTTGGAGGCTAGACAGCCACAAGCTTGGTTGACTTTCCTAAAGGACTAAGCTATCATCACGCTCAGGATGCAAGGCTAAGCACAGCACTTGGGGTCAGCTTCTAGTGACTTCAAGAAGGGCATGTTTGATTGCATATGGGTTGGTATCCTAGTTTCCCATCTCTGAGAAAAAGATACCGGACGGGTATGGCACCAGCCTGGTTGGCTGCTGGGCGTGGGGTCATTACAATGTCCTTTACATACATATCAAAGATCAGATGCTTGATAAATCTACTAGGGATCCTCAACAGACTGCCACCAATCCTTTTGATTTATGGCTTTTGTGTGGAGCAGATGGTAGCTATATGGATTTGGGACCTATACTTATGCTTGAGGGAGGAATTTATCAAAGAGGTAGTTTTTCCCTAGGGTCCGCTACCAAATTGGATTTTTCTAGCGGTAGTGGCTCTGGTATTTGGAAATCTTTGTTTCATTCTTACCGCAATAAGACCTTTTCAGCTTCGCCAGTATGTCTCTGGCCTCCTTTTCTGTGGATTGCAAGTAATGGGAGTGCATCCTTGGGTGAAGAAAAGTTAGTATGCACTCCGGGCACATGTTTTTATGCCCTATGCTGGAATGCCACAGCCTTTCCTGTGGCTGTGGTGACTAGAATGCCTCGATATGTACCAGTTCCTGTAGAGGCTCCTAATACCATGATGCTATTCAGGTTTAAAAGAGATTTTGGCATCACTGCAGCTATTGTTACTGCCATCACTATTGCTGCTGTGGGAGCTACTGCCTCAGCTATTGCCTTGTTTAGTTCTATACAGACTGCCAATGCCCTGAATAACATCTCAGCCACTGTGGCACAGGCATTGGATACTCAGACCTCTATGAATTCTCATCTCAAAGGAGGCCTTATGATAGTTAATCAACGCATAGATTTAATACAAGAACAGATTGACTCTCTTTGGCAACTAGCACAATTGGGGTGTGAGTGGAAAATGCAAGGTTTGTGTGTTACTTCCGTGCAGTATCAAAATTTTACAAAGGCTGCTAATTTGTCTAGACAATTGTCAAAGTTCCTCTTACAGGATTGGTAGGCTGAATTTGAAAGTTTGATGAGAGAGCTGAGAGCGACAATCGTCCACATCAATTCCACTCGGGTGGATCTGAGCCTGGCTACTGGCTTGACTTCCTGGATTCAGACGGCTATGGATCATCTTAAGGAGTGGGCGGGCGTAGGCTCTTTGGTGATACTAATGATACTAGCCTCTCTGGTTTGCCTATGGTGCATCTACAAAATGAGAGCCACACAAAAGCGTAATGCAGCCATGATTATACAAGCCCTTGTCGCCATTGAGGCGGGCCAGTCCCCTCAGGCATGGCTCGCTGCCATGAAGCCTTAAATCTTCACTGAGCATAGTCCCTGCCCACTGAGGTATTCGTTCCACGGATATTAGGGTCTGGCAAGTCAGTGACGGAGTTGACGGGTAAGTCTCGGCCACCTAAGACAGGGCAGTCCCGAGTGGGGAGGCTGATCCAGAGACGGGTAAGAGTTTGAGCACCGCCCTCCTACAGGCTCAGGCCCACCGTGAGATCCCCAGATAGGGGGATTACGAAGCCTTTCCAGGGACTTCTACCAACTTTAGAAAAAATAAAAAAGGGGGAACTGTAGAGAGCTGCGATGTGCCGCGCCCTAAAGATGGCGCCGGTTTCCGCCTTCCACCAGCCCGACGGTGAGCGCTCTCGGTGGTAAACAAGTCCATATTTGGCAAAGACCGCTGATCTGGCTTGCTTCCGCATACGTGGGCCTCTAAGATAGCACCACGTGGCTTTACTTGATTGGCTGTTCATATAGTATTTAGCCTGTGGGTTGGGTCTGCCCGGGCATTCGGAAGACTGTTTTCAAGGGACCTGAATAAACTGCTGGAGAAGAGCTTTTGCGAGTTGCGTCATCCTTGCTGGTCGAGGGGGACGCGACAACTAACTACACGTCTTCTTTCAATTCTTAACTATTATCATATCAATAATTTCAATAGTTTTTTGAACGTTAAAAACATGTATGCCTGCCAGAATCTCCTTTTCCTGTATTAACTCATCCTCCATCTTTACAAAACATTGGATTTACCAACAGTTACCTAAGAGCATCTTGGGAGAAACTGCAAGCATAAAATATTAATTGATGTTCTAGATCAAAAGAGGTCTAAACTCAGACTTCATTATAAGTGAGTTGGGTATATGAACTTCAAATATAAGCACATCCCTAAAGGCAAGATCATATATGAAAGAGGCTGTAATGGTAAACTTTGTTATAAACTTGACTAAATTTAGAAGTTCCTAGTAGATTGAAGCACACTTCTGAGTGTGTCAATGAAGGTGATTTAAAGAGGACTACCTAAGGAACAAAGACCTACTCTGAATGAGTATTGGTAACAGTGCCACATGGGTTAGAGGTGGAAATAAACAAATAAGATACTGAGAAAGCCAATTGAGATTCATTGTCTGCTTCCTGCTGTACAATGGTATGAATTTCTAGGTTCCAATACATCCTGCTCACAGGGATGGACTGAGCTCAAGAACCATGAGTAAAAAGAACTTTCTTATCTCTTTTTTTCCTGGGTGTTTAGTCACAGTTAACACACACCAAGAAAAGTAGCTACATTGTAATGTTCAACACAGACAGACAACACAGAAGTTATCTTCATGGGAAGAATGGAGAGATCTGATTTTTTTCCCACAAATTGTCTGTTAGTGTTACATACACTTTGTCTTTACAAACCCCAAAACAGTCATTAAGAATGTATCCACAAGTACTGGGGTTCAACATGGCTATGGTGGCACTAACTGATTGACACACTCACTATTGAAGCACAAAACAAGTTATTCATGTTCAAGTCTGTCTCTATATTATTTCATAACACCCACATCCCAGGGAATGGGGACATGGTTTAGTGCAGTGATGACAACAGTCCATTTTTTATTTTATGTCTCATTTTGTGCTTTCATGAATATGAGTCATAACTAGTCATTGAAATATTTATGGAGATGCAGCAAAATTTTATTTTAGCCTATTTGATAAGTGAGAAAATGATGATAATAACATTATCTACTGACACCAATAACACTTGCTGCTATTATATGTTAGGCACTGTAGGACTGTACTGTCTTATTTAGTCATATATCCATATAAATTCTACTAGGACTACCCCTTTACAGCCCTCGAGGCCTAGAAAAGTAAAAGAATTTGCCAACAGTATAAAACAGTAAAATCTAGAACCAGATATTAACTCTGTTTTTGTCTACTTTGGTACAAAAATTCTTAAGTAAAATATTGGCTGATAATAAGGGATCCAAAACTGGGTATTGTATAAATCCTCTAATCAAAGTGGTCCCAACTTATTTAGACAAATGAATAAAATTCTCCTCAAAACAAAAATTACCAAAAATGTTTGGAACTTGAACTTCCAATTTCATTTCCAAAGGAAATACTGAGGAATTTACTTGAGGCTTTAATATCCTGATAACTTAGAACCTCAACACAGCAAGTATCCGAAGTATGGATATTGTGGTTTTTCTTTACATAACAAAAATGGCAGGTTAACAGCTTTGTGGAAGAGCTAGCTGAATTGGTCAAACACTTTGCTTAATTTACTGAATTGTATTTGTGAACCAAGAAAAATGCATGTAAACATATCTAAGGACATTCATTAAATGTCTTTTAAAATATATTCCTTGTTACCATGTCCATTGATGTCATCACTGCTTGGATCTTCTGTAGGGAGCCATGTTGATGAGGACCTCATGCAGTCTCTCTTACATTTCTAAGAGACATAATCTCACAGCAGACTTCTTGCTCCTTTGTCTCTTACAATCTTTCTGCTATCTCTTCAATGGCCCCTGAAGCTTAGGTTCAAAAGTTGTATTGTAGATGTACCAGTTGGGACTGAGTGCCACATCATCTATTGTTCTCTGACTTTTAATCACTTGTGGAGTGGTCAGTCCTGAGATCAAACACATACAGGTAACATTATATGGGCTAAGCTGGTTATATGTATGTATTTAGGGATTATATATATGTATATATATATATATATATATATATATATATATATATCAACAATTAAAGAAAAAGAAGCAGTGAATTTGAGGGAAAACAAGAATGGTGCATGAGAGAAGGTTTGGAGAAATAACAGAAAAGAGTAAAAAGATATAATTATACCATAATTTCAAAAATTATAAAATGCACATCTTATGGTCTTGACCTCCTGGTCCCTTTAAAAATTATCTTATTTAATTTAGTATATTTTCACCACAAATATCCATGAGTCTATGCTAGTTACAGTCTAATATAAATCTAATTTCCTCTGTTATTCTATGGTGAGTGGCTATATTTTCAGAATTTCATTTTGAAGTATCCCTAATTTGTAAACCTGTAAATTGTTACCTTTCTATATTATGAATTACTAAGTCAAATTTCATAATTGTATTTTGTTCTCTACTTTAAAAAAATCACACTTTATTCTTGGTATTTAGATGAGAAAGAAAACTCCCAATAAGTATATAGAATGGATCAAAGTTGAGGTTGCTCAGAAAAGAAAGTAAATTTTGACTGGAAATTCAAAGAACTGTTCCTCTAGGTGCAAATGTCTTAAGTTATATGAATTCAAATTTAATTCAAATAAAGACCAGAGATCTTTGGAAACATAAAATAAGGAAGTTAATGTCAATGTTAAATATTACGTCAGGAATGAAGATTGAATAGTGAACATAAAGAAACAGTTTTCATATAACAAATTTATAAACAATATCCTATTACTCTGTATTTACCCATACTAGTTTCATCAAAGAGCTTAAATTTGTGTGCTAAGTAAGCATAGATGAATGTCCATGTTTATTATTTAGTCTTTTGTCCTGTGAGTAGATATGGCTTTTAGCTGGGAAAAACAAAGGTATTAGATAAAATATTGAAAAGTGGAGTTCTGTAAATGAGAAATAGTATCAGTTTATGTTAAGTTCCTAATATATTCATTTGATAATTACATGATTAGGTAGATTTTTTTTCTTTGATTATTTCTTATGTACCCAATAGAGCAGAATGCCTTCTTTGAAGGTTAGGATACAAATTACCTAATTAAGTCACAGACTGTGTATAAATAAAATCAAATGTATGATGAAATTGATTTTGTGCATGGTAATTCTGAACACACTGTTGTTGTATTCACACAAAGAACAATAAAGTGACTGACAGTTAAATTCATCAACCTTTGTTTTTTATCCTTAATTTTAATCTTATTTATTTTAAATATGCTCTTATATTGAAGATGGGCAATATATCTGGCTTGTGTATATATGCAGTGATAATGTACAGATAGGAAAAGCAAATAACATATTTGCTTCATGTTAATATGGAATATTTCTTTCCTTGCTTTTGTGAAACTGTTGTGGAATAACATATTCTTAAGAGCCTGGATTGTAGTCAGTAGCATTGCAAACCTGATGACCCAAGTTTAAATCCCTAAATCCCATGGTGGAAGAAGAGAACTGAGTTCTGAAAGTGGTCCTCTGGCCTCCAAACATGTGCGCTGGCACATGTGTACCTGCCCTCGCTCACAAAGACACATCACAATAATAATAAAGAAAATTTAAGAGGGAATTTTTATTGGACTCTGATTCTTTCTCCTACCACTGAGACTGAACTTTGTGTTATACCTATGATAGGCAAATCTACTACAAACTGATCTACACTCACAACTCAACAAGCTTCTTTTTTTAATGTTTATTTTTTACTTCAAGTTACATCTCCATCATAGTGCCCTCTTTCCACCCCTCCCGGTTCCACCCTCCTACCCTCTCCCCCCTCTCCCACCTATCCCACTCCTCCAGAGTGGGGTGTCCATACATATCATCCCTCCCCCCAGTTCAGCACTCATATGAGGGCTAAGAGCTTCTTCCCCTTGCACTGGGGGCCTAGATGGCAGCACCACTAGGGCAAAGTGTCCCACTAACAGATAACAAAGTCTATGTTCCTGTTACTTTTGGTGTATTGGTTATAAGGCAATTGTCCTGTACTGCATGGCTAAAATCCAAAATTATAAGTGAAAAGATGCCATGTGCATCTTTCTGAGTATGGGTTAGCTCACTCAGGATGAGCTTTTCTAGTTTCATCTATTTTGTAGCAAATTGCATGATTTCCTTGTTTCTGATGGCTGAGTAGTATTCCATTGTGTAAACATATCACAGTTTTTGTATCCATTCATTGGTTGAAGGACAGCTGGGTTGTTTCCAGTTTCTAGCTATTACAAATAAGGCTGCTATGAACATAGATGAGGAGATATCCTTGTAGTTTGGTGAGGAATCGTTTGGATGTATTCCCAGAAGTGGTATGGCTGGTTCTTAAGGCAGAGCTATTCTAAGTTTTCTAAGATATCAACAGACTGATTTCCATGGTGGCTGTACAAGTTTGCACACCCACAAGCAATGGAGGAGTGTTCCCCTTTCTCCACAGCCTTGCCAGCATCTGCTGTCATTTGAGTTTTTTATCTTAGCCATTCTCACAGGTGTGAGATGGAATCTCAGGGCCATCTTGAACTGAATTTCTCTGATGATTAAGGATGTTGAGCATTTCTTCAAGCGTCTATAGGCCATTAGAGATTCTTCCTTTGTGAATTCTCGGTTTAGCTCTGTTGCCTATTTATTTTAGTGGATTATTTGGTTTCTTGGTGTTTAATTTCTTGAGTTCTTTATAAATTATGGATATTAGCCCTCTGTCAGATGTGAGGTTGGTACAGATCTTTCCCAGTCTCTAGTGTGCAGTTTTGTTCCAATGACAGTTTCCTTTGTCTTACAGAAGCTTTTCAGTTTCATGAGGTCTCATTTATTGATTGTTGGTCTTAAAGACTGAGCTATTGGCGTTTTGTTCAAGAAGATGTCACCTGTGCTGATGAGTTCAAGGCTTTTCCCCACTTTCTCTTCTATTAGATTTAATATGTCTGGCTTTATGTTAAGGTCTTTGATCCACTTGGACTTAAGTTTTGTACAAGGTGATAAATGAGGGTCTATTTGCATTCTTTTACATGTCAACATCCAGCTAGACCAGCACCATTTGTTGAAGATGCTGTCCTTTTTCCATTGTACGTTTTGGCTTCTTTGTCAAAAATTAAGTAACCATAGGTGTGTGGGTTCATTTTTTGGTTTTGGTGCAATCAATTCGATTGCACTGATCATCTCGCCTATTTCTATACCAGTACCATGCTGGTTTTATTATGATTGCTCTGTAGTATAGCTTTAAATCTGGGATGGTGATATGTCCAAATGTTTTTTGTTGTACATGATTGATTTAGCTATTCTAGGTTTTTTGTTATTTTCCAGGTCTGCAAAGAATTGTGCTTATATTTTGATAGGAATTGCATTGAATTTGTATATTGCTTTTGGTAGGATGGTCATTTTTATAATGTTGTTCCTACCTATCCATGAGCATGAGAGATCTTTCCATCTTCTGATGTCCTCTACAATTTTTTTTCCTCAAGGACTTGAAGTTCTTGTCATACAGGTCTTTCACTTGCTTGGTTAGAGTTACCCCCAGAATTTTATATTGTTTCTGGATATTGTGAAGGGTGTTGTTTCCATAGGGCTTCTGGTATTTTTTAATTAATTTTGTATCCAGTCACCTTGCTGAAGGTGTTTATCAGTTGTAGTAGTTCTCTGGTAGAATTTTTGGGGTCATTTATGTATACTATCATATTGTCTGCAAATAGGGATAATTTGACATCTTCCTTTCCAATTTGTAACCGAACTTTTAAATTATTATTTATTTAACTCTTATTTATTTATTACTAAATTCACTTATAACAAACACCAACAATTTCTTAACTATTAATCCTATAAATTCCTACAACCCCTTTAACCTATCTACTAAACCTATTGATAATTATAACAACTACTTTCATAACCTTTTAGAATGATACAGTCTCTGGGGCAGGTCCTCAGTTGTCAGGAAAACAGTCTTTGTTGTAGATTCTTTAACGCACTTAGCAGTCCTTTTTCTGGATCTCTCAGATGCAGGTTCATCAGGGTAAGTTGGTTATTGCAATCTGACCTTAAATAAGGCTTCATGCTTTCTTCTCTGTGGGAGACCCCAGCCGTCTGCAGGCCAACTTACTTCTTTGAATCAGGAACTCAGCTGCTCTGCCTCAGTCCTTAAAGCCAGGCACCGTTTCCTTTAGGCCACTGTTTGGACAGATCAAACCCCTCTAGGCAAAAGCTGAGCCACAGGGTCAAGTCCTTGGCCTTTTGGTGTCTTGCTCAGGCTTTCTTTGCTCACCGGCTTCTTTCTGCTTCAGGGAGAGAGCTGGCCATCAATGGCCAGCCCTTTTTTCATCAGGACTCTTGGAGCTCTCTAGCATCAGGGGCCTCTTCTCTTCTGGGCTTCACACACTGTCCTCAAATAGGAGGAACTCTGTTTCAGCTTAATTTGGGCTGCGCCCACTTAGCAGCTGAAAGGCCAGATACTTTGTTTCTTCAAATCCATTAAATCTTTCCTGTTTTCCTGACTTCAACCTTGTTTTTCAGTCTATTGAGTCTTTCCTGTTTTTGCTGACTTCATGCTGATAATGCTCTTCAGGCCCCGAATTAAGAGACAGTATCAGAAACTCCTATATATTTTCTAAATCTAATTTATCTAACCCCTACACCAATTTGTATCCCATTAGTCTCCTTTAGTTGTCAGATTGCTCTAGCTAGAACTTCAAGTACTATGTTGAAGATATATGGGGAGAATGGGCAACCTTATCTTTTCCCCGATTTTAGAGGAAATGCTTTAAATTTCTCTCTATTTAATTTGATGTTGGCTACTGGCTTGTTGTATGTTGCCTTTATTATTTCTAGGTATGGTCCTTGTATGCCAGCTTTCTCCAGGACTTTTAGCATGAGGGGATGTTGGAGTTTGTCAAGTGCTTTTTCATCATCTAGCGAGACGATCATGTGGGTTTTTTTTTTCTTTCAACTTGTTTATATGGTGAATTATGTTGATGGATTTTTGTACATTGAGCCACCCCTGCATTCCTGGGATGAAGCCTACTTTATCATGGTGTATGATACTTTCGATGTATTTTGGATTCCATTTGCTATTATTTTTGCATCTATATCCGTGAGGGAAATTGGTCTGAGGTTCTCTTTCTTTGTTGGGTCTTTGTGTGGTTTAGGAATCAGGGTGTCTTTGGCCTCGTAGAATGAGTTTAGCAGTGTTCCTACTGAGATTCTGTCTTCCATCTCTTGTATCCTATTTTTGATACTCATGTCTGTAGTTCCTGTTCTCTTCCTTTGGTTTTTCCACCTCCAAGATTGTCTCTGCTTATGATTTCTTCATTGTGTCCATTTCCAGTTTCAAGTCTTGAACAGTTTTACACATTTCCTGCTCCAATTTGGTTGTCTTTGTCTGCCAGTCTTTCAAATCTTTCACAGCCTTGTCTCTTTCCCATTCATATTTGGCTGAGTTGGCATGGAAGTCTCTAATGGAATTCTCCATTGCTTTCATTTGTAAAATTGTGGATTTTTAAAATTCTTTCAGGGGTTTATTTTCTTCTTGTAAGGCCTCTATCATTTTCCTAAGTATAGATTTGTCATCGTTTTCATGTTTTTCAGCTGTGGTGGGATGTCAGGGCTTTCTGTATTAGCATCGCTGAATTTTGCTGGAGTCATATTTCCCTGATTTTTGTCAGTTTTGTTCTTTTGCTGACCTTTAGCTATTTAGATGTCCTCAGCTAATTGTTCCTAGTGTCTTCTGGACCATTCCTGTGGCTTTGCTGGTCGTCTTTGGGATGCTGGAGAGACCATATGGAAACTGGGCACTCAGAAAGCCAGGAGGTCCCTCTATCTGGCAATCATAGCTGCCTCCTAAAGTCCTGCTGTGAACACACCTGTGGGACACTGCACTGCTACAGGAAGTATAGCCCCCTGCAAGAAGTGTAGCCCGCTGCCTTGTTTGGCTGCAGTGTTCTTCTGAGTGATTGTATATCCAGTAAAGGGGCCTGTATGTCCAACACCTTTCTGGGTAAGACCAAATATCCTTGCATCTCCCAGACTGCTGCTCCACTGGAGATATACCCAGGTGGTTCCTCTGTGCTGCTGTAGCTCAGAATGTGCTGTGGATCACAGCCATAACAGTTCTGCTGAGAAGATACCTGTTCCCATGGCTCGGATGATCTTCTTTTTGGTGCTGGAATGCCTGCATGGAAGCTAGGTGCTCATGAAGTAGGTGAGTACCTCTGTCTGGGGTTCAGAGCTGCTCGCTGGGTATTTGAGTGGCTTGTACCCATGGGCTCCTTGTCTTTGTGAAGATCTCCTGCTTTTGTGGCTTCCACAGCTTCTGTGACTTCCCTGGCTAGAGAGTCTGCTTTTCTGAGTGTCGGAGAGTATCACCCAGGGACTTTTATTAGTCCCTGGGTTCACTGGGTGAGACCCAGTGGATTTGCCAACCTCTCAGATAGTTGCTCAGCATGTTTATATATGCCGTGTTCTAGCTGTTTTCCCTGTATTCAAAATGTGTCTAAGTCAGCTGCCGCCATCTTGTAATCCCCTCAATCTGCTTTTTAAAAGCAGTTCTTCTGTACTTCTGTTTTTCTCACCCCCTGTAATCATTTTATTACTATCTTGTTTCTATTACAAACTTGTAAAAAAAAAAAAAAAGAAAGCTTAAATTTTAACTTTTAGCCAATACAGCCAAGACAATGTCTACTCTGTGTCCATAATTCTTTTCAAACTGTTTTCACTCATTTATTATAGATTGTACAAATAAATACATACTTAGATAACCAGGTTCTTTTCTACATTCTTTTTCCCTTAAATTGTTACTACTGAATTCATAAAATATGCTAGTTATATCTGAATTCTTATTTCCAGTTGATAGATCATTTCTATGTCACAATAAAGTAGACATTATGCTGTCAAAGGTCATTTCAGGGACTTTATTTGAGAAAAGTATGAGAATAGATTTGCATACTTTGGGTGGCTTACAGACACTAGAGTCCTTGCAAGAAAATCAGTGGATGGCAATAGGGTCTTAGGGGGACTTCTTCTAAGAGAGCCTAGGCCCAGTTACCAAAGACTCGAAACTGATGAGACTTGGCATGAGAACAAAATGATCAGGGCTGATATAGACAAAAAAGGAAGCCATAACTACAGGATGACATTACCAAAAGCAAAGGGAGTGTTTTAGTTGGTTTAGGTTCATTAGCAGCTCCAAGAGAATGCTTCCAGATTATAGAGAACATTGACTGATGAGTTGAGCCACAATCCAGCACTTATAGTATGGAGTGTTCATTTGAGAGACAGTGGGTGAGCAAATACCTGTGAAATGAGACAATTGCAGCTGTGGACTACAGTACGTACCTCACGGTCAGCTGCTGCAAGGCTTAGGACAAACAGGGACTTCCCCATGAAGTGTGGTAGAGCCATAGATTTTTAGACTTCTTCACAATACATTTTGGGAATCAGGATATCTAAATTATATTTAACATCAGTCAAGCCCATGGGGCTCTTGGACTGTTCAGGAGGTAGGAGATCTCCTTTACAGTAGAATTTCTGCTAATAAGCATATGTGGTGTGTGGTGAGGCACCAAAATCATACAATTATTACCATACCTGTGCTCTGGGACACTGAAAAGGACTCTTTGGGTTGAATTAAGCCAGTATCTAATCAGAGTTTGCTTCACAATATTTATAGTCGTTGCCCTTTTTGTTCAGAATGTAAAATATTTTTTAAATATTACATTTTGAATTTGTAAAGATTCATCTCGTTCATCTGATGAACACATCCTATTTTAAATGGAGGTTTTGTAGCAAAGCGCTTCCTCCTGACCCTATAAATATAATCCAAGTCAGCCAAGAAAACCATGTGCAGCTTACAGGCTCTACTCAACTGCTTCATTTTAAAACTACTCCCCACTGTGCTATCCTTGGAGGTGATAAAGAAGAGCTGTTTATTACCAGACTTTCCCCAACCTCCATCTTCTAGTTCCCTTGGGTCTTCATACTTCAAGATTGTGATTGCATCTCAGCTAAAATAAATCTCCTATGGATTGCCTGTGTTGTTCTACAAGGAAGCATTATCACCACCTGCCACATGAATGCAGTCCTTGAGAAGAGCAGACAAAGGAACTTTGCCTTTAAGGATCTCTACATACCAGAGAGCTAAGAGACTCCATGGCAACAAATCCATTAGCCTGCACTTCATGCCCTACCCACTTTCCCCCACCTCATTCTATTTCCATGCCCATATGAAACTTTAAACACCTTGATCTTGCTCTGGGCTCTTAAGTATATCATGCTACTTTGCCAAAAGAACTAGAGGACAATATGATGGAGTTGTAACCTGAAGCAACAAATAAGAAAGAAAGAAAGAAAGAAAGAAAGAAAGAAAGAAAGAAAGAAAAAACTATGTCCACTCAGTCATATCTCTGCACTAGAAATGTTTCTCCATCTTTTTATAATTTAAATTATCTTTCATTACTCGACTCACATGCCCTTCCCAAAGACAGATCAAATCATCTACTGGCAATGCTTATAATACTAAACAACTCAGGTATAATTTTGTAAAGTAGAAAGCATGAAGGGGGGAAATTAACAACTGAAGGAATCTAGGGAACTAGAATTCGAAAAGATGAAGTAATAGTATGGAATAATAATACTAATATAAGAATAAAACTTAGTGATATGTCTTATTTGATCAAAGATAAAAGTTCCTTTTTAATGACAAAATAGCCTAATAAGTAAACTTAAGAGAAGAAAGATTTGTTTTATCTCACAGTTTCAGGGATTTCAATCCACATCTGCCAACTCCATTGTTAAAGGCCTGTGACAAGGGAGAGACCGCACCACGGTGTGGTGAATCCAAGATGTTCATTCACCTCATGACCCTCAGCAAGCAAATAGAACAAAGCTTCCAGCTGCTTTCTTCCTCCTTCTGCCTTTGCTCTACTTCAAACCTATGGCTACTAGATAGTTCTACCCATGTTCAAAATGGGTCTTCTCCCCTAGGCTGTGGTCCCACAAACCAACCATGTCTAGGACCCTCTTCATAGACATATGATCAATCCAGACTTACCATCACAAGAAGTATATGCAGGAGATAATATCTAGGAAAGAAAGATGTAGGAAAAACACTGGAACAAAAGCAGTCTTGTTGGATGGGGATAGCCTACTGTATTGAAGGGACAACTTAGGGACCAGAGTTAATAGTAAAGTGTCAGGAATAGGCTACAAAAAAAAAAAAAAAAAGCTACTGCAATGATCCAATGAGTAGATATTAGGTTTCTGTTTTAACAATATTACTAAGAATTATTGTCTCAGCCCCAGTGAATATATCTACAGAACAACTCCTGTGTCTAAGACTCAGAACATTGTAGAAAAGGAAAATGAAAGATTTCAAGAACTAGAGGATGAGGATATCTACTCTGATGTCTCCAAGAAATGACAATGAAATTTTACTCATTAATACACCATCAATATAGGTGCCAAAATAGGACCTGAACAATGACAACACCAAGAGACATACTAATGTGGAAGAAGGAAATCTCATGGTACTGCACCCCTAAACAAAGAATAACAAGCAACTAAGCAATGCTAAGAGCATGAGAAATTGCCTTCCCCAGGGATGAGTACCCTAATTGGTTCTTCAATATCAATATCAAGAGAACAGCCCAGGCAGTTTTATATATATATATATATATATATATATATATATATAAATTATATATATATAAATATATATATACAAGCAACACTAAACAAACTCAGCAGGTTGTAGTTATATATTTATGCATTTTTATATATGTGTAAAAATAGTAATGACACAAGGGAAATAAGCACAGAAGATGTTAGAGAAAAGAAAAGAAGAAAGGTAATAGTATAATTATATTTTGATAAAAAATAAGATGGAATATTTTATCATGGATAAAATATGTATTATAACTTCAGAAAAAAAACATTAAATACACAGCTTTCAAAGTCTGTACATTTTGTTTATAGAAAAAAATGGAGACAGAAAGTCAATAAATACAAATGACTGACATGAAATGTCAAAACTGAACAAATCCTTTTTAACTTCATTTTAACATATTCTAATCTTAAATTATGCAGATGCACCTTAAGGGGCTATCAGAACTTTAAGAAAGAGATATCTCCAAGTAACAGAATTAGAGTGCAGTCAATATGCTCTAAATTACATATAAACACATTAAATAAAATGTGCTGTTTTAAATATTATGTTTAAACGATAATTATATTATATTTGCATATATTATAAGAATAACACTAAGTGTAGGTTATATGAATATTCATCACAGTAGTATTAATAAATATCATAATATTATAACATTATATACCAAGTATTATGAATGCATGCCATTCAAAATTGAGCATGATTTGTTTTTGCCATTTTCAATCTATCAGCACCATTTCATAAGTAATGAAAGCAGTAAGAGGTTCAGGATATGTATTCATTCCTCATTGGAGAATTCTTTAATTACGTTTTCTAAATTAAATATTGAAGAATTTAAAAATTATTTTAAAGTATTATAGTTTTCATTAATACTCTACTTGAAAATAAGCACAAAATGTAACTTAAAAATATAACCTTAATACACTACCTTGATTTTTAAAAATAAAGTTATGTTATATTTAAAGAATGCATTCACTCTACAACTCCTTTCCAAGGGAGAAAATACTCAGAGAAAGACTTACAATATTCTTACATAGTGATGTACACATACACACTCACACACTTGAAATTGTTCTCGCTGCCCCACAGAAATCACCCAAAAGCAAACCTAAGTGATCAGACCACCTCCTTACCCACTTCATCAGTCAATTTAGAAGGAGAAGGCAGTCTTCTGAGCGAACTAAGTGGACAGATTGAAGAACGAGGAGGGGGGTAATGTTTTCTGGAAGTAGCTCTGAGAAATCTTGTTCACAGCCTGGAACTGCATAAATTTTCTCTGCATATGTTATTGCTACCTTGGGGGCCATGATAGCATATGCATTTTGGGTTTTTCAAAAAATAGATATATGTACACGAATATGTGTGTTTAATGCATAAATATTATGATGACTTTCCTTTTGTGGGACTCTGTAGTCCCTTCAGACTTTACTGTGGTATATACATTAAATAAACAGCAATATTTGAGGGAGTGTGTTGGTTTTTTGCTTTTGGTTTTGGTTTTGTTGTTGTTGGGTTTTTGGTTTTGTTTTTTTGTTTTTTTTTTTTTTTTTGAGAAAGCATAAAAAGCAAGGCTGGAAGGGGGTGAATATTATTGACAACTTTAGAACATCTCAGTAGTAAAAAACTATTACGCCAAAAACAATTGACAGAGCAATACAGACATTTAGATAGAAAACATTGTGGCCAAAAGATGCTATAAATGAGATGCAGAATCCTGGAGAGGACAACCACATTTACACACTGGGACAGAAGTTCGAAAAGCTAGAAAAGCAAGCTAATGACTACTCAAACATATACAATTAGTAGAAAAATGCTTCTGACCAGTTAACATTAATAAAACAAATAAGTGAGCATGCTGAATTCCTGTGGGCTGGCACTGTGAGAGGGTGTGATTACCGATGTCAGGTAATTTCTTCATACACACTTTTTCAGAAAAGATACATGCTTGGTGTTTCTGGCTTTGCAGCACTTTGTGTGCACAATAAAACACTATGATGAAAGCTGGTGGCCGTGAGATGTTTTGTTTCCCAGTAAGTTTCCTGAAACAGAGATTGACAAATCTAATATGAATCCTCAGACAGTCAGTTACATCTAAGCTTTGGTACTCTGGAATACATAAAATAAATACATGATCAATGAAATGAAATATGACAAAATGTTTCATATTGATGTTTTCTTCTTTCAAAAATGTCTTTTTGGTTAATGCCCTCAGTCAGTTTTTCCATACATTTTCTTATTCACAATGTATAGATTTCCTAGTTCTGATTTCAAGTTCAGGGGAGCCTGGGGAGACGTGGGAGATTGCTCCGAGCCAGAGCTTCTCCTCAGCCTTTCACATGAGAAAATTGTTAGGAGCATTAAAGTATTCCTGACGACGCTGCATTCCTTTGTTCAGAGTGAGTTTTGGGAACACATCCTTTTCTCATTATATTTCCATAAAATATATTTGATCTATTCTATTCTTAGAATACCTCTGATGTGGTCTGTGAGTGGAGCACAGTATAAAAATATTTCTTTTTTATATGAGACAAAATGTTTCCATTTCTTAGACACATAAAAAAAATCACTACGTAGCACTCTAAGAAAGTAAAATGTGTCAGTCCGCTTTGTTGGGGCTCATGAGAGACCACAAAGACCCCTCCTCTTCCATTGTAGTTCTGAACCTCACCCAAGGCACAGAGGCCTCTACAGAACAAAAGGAGATCAACAGCTAAGTAAAGGCCAAGAAGACTGGGAAAGATTCTGGATCCTGGATCTAGAAAAGCCCATTTATATTCAGAAGAAACAAAAGAAATGACCTTTCTTCATCCAAGATGAAATGAGTTCTACTAAATTTATATTGGGAACTGAAGCATGGTCAAATATTTTAATAGTTTAATGTGAGTGGTTAATGCTTCCAACTAGTGGCAAATAGTTGGGATGTTTGGTTAGTTAATTCAATTTAAAAACCACTTGGAGCCAAGCCTGACCTCCCCACACTTTTCTACTACATGCCCCCTGAAGACAACACTGCATCTTAGTCTCCCAGCAGCCCTGGTTGGTGACTGTTTCAGTGGCTAGAAGTATTCTTTGAGAACACATGTCTTTAGCATCCCTTAAGAGAAAAAAATTACCTAAGTCTTTCTTGTCAAGTTCAAAATGAAACTGAAATTTTATCCCGAAGACTGTCCCTCACAAACTCCAAAAAAGGCACAGAAGAAATCTATAGCTATGGCTGCACACTTAACAATTTTTAATAGAAAATATAGGCCCTGTGATGGCAGAAGTTTCATGTGTCATGTTCATCATACATATGCCTCATAACTAGAACACAATACTTAATACATATTTGCAAAAAGTATGAATAAAGGAATGAACTGGGAATCTGTAATGCCAGATGTGGGTGCATGCAGCTCAGACCATATGTGGCGAGCAATTTAGAAATGTATTCAGGTGTATTTTGTATATTCCTATGAAGCATTGTTGTGTTGTTTGCTGTTTTCTGTGTTGAACTTGCAATTCCTGTAATTTAAACTATGCAAAAGTTGCATTCTGAAAACTGTTCCTTAATATAACACATAGAAACAATTCATGTTTTCAAGTCAGTGCTGGAGCAGAACTTCCTAACCATCACCAGAATGAAAAATGCTAGGACACAAATTTCATCCCGATTCATACAGCACTACCCTTGAAAAGTCTCATATAGTACACTTGACTCCTAACCGTAGTTGAAACCTGTTTGCTAGATTTTGAATTTCTTAAAAGCACCAAGTTGTGGGAGTAACAAACCACTATTTGAATGAAATTAAGGCCCATTCCATGGCTTAGAAACCATTCCCAACACTGCCCAGTTGGCAAAGAACCTGTGACTAGGTAGGCCATGGAACTAGGACCAAGTATTCCTGTTCTGCTAAACGAATGTAGCAATTAAACAACTCCTAAAGACATTCTGCAGTAACCATGCATCAGTGTCTTGCTCAGCCATCATAAGAGAAGTTTCCGTCTGCATTACATAGGTACAAATACAGAGAACCACAACTGGACAACATACAGAAAGTGAAATATTTTGAAACACTAAGACCTAAACGGGATGTTTCCATCAATTTCTTCCCCTTCAGGGTTCAGGGAACCCTGAGGAAGGGGAAGTGGAAATATTGTAAGAGCCACGGGGGGATAGAGCACACCAAGGAGACAGGTTATCCTAGACACAGTAGGGCTGGAGCACATATGAATTCACAGAGACTGTGACAGAATGTCTTTTATTTGCCTAAGCCAAATTGGGTACCAGTACTGAGAGAAGGAGGTAAAAATTCCAATTCCTAATCCAGAAGCTATCTTCAATTGAAAATTTTCACAAAGAGAAAATTAGTTTTCTTCAATGGAGTTTTATTGGGTTTACAAACAACACTTAAAGACAGGCCCCCATAACCAGCATTAGACGCCCAATGCAAAACAAAATAGTATTTTTGAGCCTTTTGGTCCCACAATACTTTTTATGTTTTTGGTTTTGTTGTTATTGTTGTTTCTTACAGATTTTTTCATACATATATATATATTTAACTTTTCTGGGTTTTCTGTGTGTATGAATGTGTGTCTAAAATCTGTCTGTGTTTCTTGTTTACTTTCTTTAATCTTTGTCTGTTCATTTGCATATTTTATCTTATTATGGTTTATTTTCTTATATCTTATATTATTTTCTTCATGTTGGTATTTTAAGTGTCTGCTTTTTAATTAAAGAGAGAAAGAAGAGGTGTGGATTTGGGTGGGTAGGAGAGTGGGAAGGTCAAGAAAGAGCTGGGAAAAGGAAAACTGTAATCAAAATATTATATGAAAAAAACATGACTGATTATGAATACTTTAAATGTTATGGAGCACAAATAAAGTATAAAATGATATCTAGCAAAGATGTCATAAAGTAACTGTGGTTTAAAAGGGACTTGGCCCTTGAGACCCAAAATTATTATGAACACATATGTATCTAATGAATTATACTACAGCTACATATCTAGGAAACCATTAAAATCAATCATTATACATTCTTATGATTTTAAATATTCTTAAATTTTATGCCCTATGAAAAGTAGACAGAGGTAAGCCAATATTGCCTTTGCCTACTGTAAATTATAGTCACTATTCATACCTTTTAAAAAACATCAGTTCTTCTTTCTGTTCTATTTTCTTAATTACCATTAACCAAGATAAAGAAATGAAAAATAACTTTTTCTTCTTTCCTTAACAGTATATATTTTCTACTTTCTATGAAGTTCCATGTAATCATCTCAAAACCAAAAGGGTCCCTGATCTTCTGTACATGGCATTGTCTTTGAAGATTAGGGGAAAGACCATACATTGGTTCTTTCAGCCTACCCAATTCTCTTCAGAGACTGTTTCAAAACAGTACTTTGCAAGTAGAATGGGATAGAAACTAAGTAGGTTAGTGGATATGTATATATCTCATCAATTTTATTGTATATGAAAAGAGAAAAAGTCAATTCCAATTATTTTCATCCCTTCTCATGTTCCCATCCCAGTCTAAGATCATTGTATACTATTTTTCCAATTTCTCCCTTAGGTGCATACAATCTTTCTTATTAATTATTACCAATAATTATTAACAATCTCATTATTTTCCATTTTGTGCCCAAGGGAGTTTCAAAGCCTGTTGTTTTAGTATTTTGTACAGGAGGATTATTAGTAATTGATACAAGAAAATAAAAGAGAGTTATAGATGTAGTAATACCAAATAGATTTTCCCCTCTCGTTTACCAGAATGTGATTGAGAGGGGAGTGATCTTCTCTTCATACAGCACATGATTATTCAAAACAAGGATGTTACATGTTAAGTCACCACATGTTTACTGTTGTCACAAATGCCCATGTTGAAATAATCACAGAGTAAGGTATTGGAGGAAGATCTAATACATTGCTTCTGATAGGCTGATTTCATTGCTGAGATCTGGTTACTGCCCCTTCTGAGGCATTCTCTTTATTGGTTAATAAAAGTGGCTGGTGGCCAATTAGTTAGGCAGAAAGAGTATAGGAAGGTGGGACTCCCTGAGACAGAAACAGGAACGCTGTGTTTTACATAAAGGAATATTTTTTTCCACAAGGAGACATGGAAGAAGACAGACATGTTTGAGAACTCTGGAAGGTAACAACAGGCCACATGGTGGTTTGAGATTAGGTAGTGTGGGTAAATATAGATTAGCTAATTGAGAGTCTGCCCAGCTAAGGGCTAAGAGTTGAAACATTAAAAAGGTCTTGGTGAATTTCATTATTGGGGAAAGGATCACGGTAACTTATAGCCACCAGTCCAAGTAATCCAGGGCCATCAGCCTCCAGCCTAACCCTGGCGACTGTCCCTCCAGGCCACCATCAATTCTGCTGGTCTAATGTATTAGTGTATTGTTATTAATAAGTATCCAGCAGCTACCCCACCAGTTTTGCTGCCAGACCACACTGCCAGGCGGTCCCTCCAGGCATACAGACTTCTAAGGCAAACCAAGCCTGCCGATCTCCCGCCAAGCCACCGGCTGTTCTGCTGGCCTAACATATAGTTATTAATGAAAATATTAGTTAATAGAACTTAGGTTGCAGGTGGTCAAGGCCACCCTTACAGGGCTTTTTCCTCAGGATGGGTCAGGCCACCACTTAAGGCAGGCCAGGCCTGCTGGCTTCCCACCAGCCAAGTAACTGTCCGCTGGCCTAATCTTATTGTTTATACTTATTAATAAATACAATTGATAATTAAATTGCAGTTTCAGTAAGAACAAACCTATACTACACTAGAGAACAGGTGCTCACTCTGGAATGATTCTTTCTTCTGTACAACCAACAAGTACTCTGACTTCTCAAGGCTTGAAGTGATTCAGTGGTAAAATGAGGAGCTTGGATTTAGACTGATAGTAGTCTAGGTGATGCTGTGATATTGAACGACCACTAAATCTCACTAGCTCTGAGTGTTTCTGCCACCAATATTTATAGATGTTACCTAAACATACTTTAAGTTTTCCTTTCCTGAGTGTTCTGTGAAGGCCAAATGGGGTCACTTTACTCTTTTGTCATGATCTTCATGTTATGACAGTAGAGCTCTAAGTGTATGGAATTTGACTCATAGCTATATCAAAGGGAAACCACCTACCATTTCTCAAAATCCTGGGGCATGTCTATACTTCATTGGTTAACTCGTGTCATGTGACCATGCCTACTTTCAAAGTGCTGAAATATAATTTTTGAGTAGTCTAGTAACTTACAACTCCTTATTTGTTAAACTTCATGATAACTGTTACCAGTTACTAAATACATTTAATGATTTTTAAGTGTACAATTCAATCAAACATATAAAACAATTTCAGTTCCTCAGATTGTTTGGTTTAAAAGTTGTTGGCATAAAAAGTGCATTGTAGAAATATGTTGCAATCTGACTGTTCAATTTTCTATTATTAAACACAGTCAACTTTCCTGATTAGAATTATCTGTAAACATCAAGCCAGCATTTTAGGGGTTAAAAGTGAAAAGGAGATTATTTCTGAATGTTATTAGCTAACATAGAAGAAACATGTGAACTGAATCATTTCATTAGTAGTGGGAACTGTGCAGAATAATTAAAAAAAATATGTTTAGAAACTTATAAATGCTAGGAAAGTTTTATAATCATTAAATAGCTAAGGTCTGATGTTAGCAGAAAAAATACAATTTGATCTCCATTCCTGTGCCCACATTCTGAATGTATCAGCTCACATGTCAGCCATGGACTTGCTATGCTTGGTTAGACGTGTCTTCTTCAGTTACCACTTGGTTACTAACATGACCAAGGCCAGCGCCTTCTCCCTAGCATGGTTTGGCTGTCACATGTAAAAAGTGATCTGGCTTGTTTAAACAGAATATTTTCTTACGGTTCTCTGTTATTTTATATCACAGCAGAAAGTTTTGAGTTAATAAGTAGCATTTTACCATGGCCTACATGTCAAAGTAGGTCATAGAACCTTAATAGGATCTTTAGAAAATTGATATCACCATAGCTGAAGCCACACGAGTGTGAATGTGATCAGTCTGTGGCTCAGACTGTTGCCTGTATATTCTGTCTTCTATTAGTCTCCAGTGCTTTGGAGTATCCATCTCTTCTCTCAGACTTGATTTAGAACTTCTTTAGTGCAGAAAGCAAGCTTCTAACTTCTGCTAGATCATCTGCAGAATTTCCACAGCTGCTTACATGGAGGTCCTCTGACACTTTTTTTTCAGCGACACTTGTTTAAACTATGGAGAGAACAAAGAAATATTGTTCATTTATTTAAGGAAAAAATACTTTAGAGAATTGCTTCATGGACTGGGCTGATTGAAGTTTGAGGAAGAAGAAAAAAAACCCAATATTCATCCTCAAACAGTGTCCTAAGAAACATGTTGCAATCTGTGAAGACCACTTGGCTGTGACAGAGGGAGTGGAGGTGCAGCTGGGATGTTGTGAATGGAGTCAAGGAAAAATCTGTATCTATTATAATGTTCAGACCTCAACAGCGAGAACTTTAGAGCTTCAGTGAGGATCATGTCCAGGCTGAGAAGCTCTGTCCTACAGTGGAGTAGAGTTGGAGAGTGAAAGCAACTAACATAGTTACATAATTTGCTTCTTCTCCTTCCTCCCTCTGAGCCCTCCCATGTAACCTCTCTTGCTTCTTTAAAATTAATGGCCTCACTTTTTGTTAATTGTTGTTACATACATATTTGTGTATGTGTAAATAAATATATATTATCTATTTGTATGTATAAATATATACATAAATATATATTCCTGATTATATAAGTGCAAACTGCTCACCCACATAATATTACTGGTATGTAGTATGTTTTCAGAGCTGACTGCTTGGTATTATATAACCAATGGGTGTATTCTTCCCTGAGGAAGACTATTTCTCCTCCTCTTATCATTTCTTAGTTGCTTGTAGTTCTTTGGATAAGGTTGAGTCTCTTGGGCTTTCCCCCGTCCACATTGGCAAGCCTTGTTGTGCTTTTTCAGTTTTGTTTAGGCAGTCATGTTGAAACTTTATGGGTATACTTTATGACATTTCTAAGAGACACAATCTAATAACAAATTTCCTGATACTCTGGCTCTTACAATCTTTCCATTTTCCTTACCCTTAGGTGCTAGCATTAATTAGTAGATGTCTCAATTGGGACTGGGCTCTACAACTCCACATTTTGACTGGTTGTGTTTGGGTACATTGTCTTCCTCTATTGCAAAGAGAAGTTTCCTCAACGCAGGTTGAGGACAACACTTCCCTATGGGTATAAGGATAAACATTTAGAATGTCGTTAGGAGTTATGCTGGTTTTGTATAGTGGCAGTTGTAAGTTCTCCTCCAAAGTCAATGTTTGATAGATTTTCAGTACCAGGCATGATTTCCCTTTTGTTGACCAGGTCTTAAGTCCAATTAGAGAACTGTTGGTTACTGCCAAAAAGTGTGTGCCACTGATGCATTCTGAACAATATCTTGCCATTCTGATCATTAACACCAACTTTTTTGTATTTTTTTTATTTGTTCAAGTTACATCTCAATCACAGCCCCCTCCCTTCACCCCTCCCACCTTCTTCCCCTCTCCCTCCTCTCCTTCTCCTCATGTGAAGGAGGCACCATCAACACCCCTCAGTTCATTGGTCACAAGAGGGCTAAGATTTTCCTCTTGCACTAGGACCTGAAATGGCAGACCAACTAGAGTAGAGTTGCAATATCATGCAGCAGAGTCCATGATATAGACTGCTCCCACCCCTTCCACTAGCTAAGGGATCTTCATGAAGACCAAGTTGCCTATCATCTATATATGTATATGGGGGCCAAGGTTTAGTCCATATATCCTTTTTTTTTCTTTTTTTGGGGCAGTGTTTCAGTCTCTAAAGCCTCTTTGGGACAAGATTGGTTGGTTCTTTTGATCTTCAAGTCGTGTACTTGTCCCTTATTTATTTCTCGGCACCTTTATCACTTGTATAAAGGAGGGCTACTGAGTTTTTTTTTTGAGTTAATTTTGTATCCAGTCACTGGGTCTTAACAATGGTTTGTTCTTTCCCCCACTGATATGAATGGCAACAATTTTAATATTTTTATCTAATTAAGAACCATAAAAGGGATAATGACAAATTTAGATTCAAATATATGACAAACTGTAAACAGTAGCTATTAAGAAGAAAGTTGTAACAAACTATAGAAATGATCCCTGAAAGTATAGTCTTGATGCAGAAATGTATGGAGAGAAAATGGGAACTGTCAAGGCAGTCACTGGTATGTCATTTCTTAGTTTTGGAAGCTGAAGGCCCTGCACTTCCTATATAAGCAGATATATTTATCCCTCTCAGGTCTCTGAGGTGGTTGAAGAATAGACAGCTAGAGTCTCACAGTTAAATTTTGAGTTGTGTAGGAATCAAGAGGGTGTTATAGATCTAAGAAGATACTCTTAAAAGTGTGTTGCAAGTCAGTATGAATGTTGAGTCAGATATAGACCTTTAAACTCATGGAGATGGTTAGATAGTAGAATGTTAAAGTCAGGGGCCAAATATGTATAAACTTGACATTGGGAAGGTATACTGGGCCATTTAATTCTCATAAATGTGGCATATTTATATCTGTTGTTTTGTATAGTATTTACTGTTATAAGAGAAGGAACCATCTGTTGGACTGAAAGGGTAAACTGCAGGGGGGAAGAGGGTGGAAGGGCAGGATACTGCAGGGGGGAAGAGGGTGGAAGGGCGGGATAGGAAGGGGGAATAGGGAGGGGTTTGTGACTGAGATGTAACTTGAAGAAAAAAATAAAGTATTTATAAAAAAAAAAAGAAGAAAGTTGTGATTGAGGAGCATTTTTGAGGGGTAGAAAAATACTTAATTAGCATCTTTCTCAATAATATAAGTAAGACAATAATAGATTTGGCTAAGTTGGAAAGCTATTTCTTTGTTCAAGAGTAGAAAAGTAATAGTCAATAATTTGTATGTGATGCATTATATTAATTAAATTTCAAATTAATATACAATAGTTAATCCTCTTGCTTAACTAGAACCCAGATAGAGCTGTATCACTTTTGGGTAGAAATATTAAAATTTTGTAACCTAAACTTACACAGATGATAAATATTTCCAAGAATATCAATTTATTATTTGTTATTACAAAACCTCAAACAAATGTTAAATATTTGTGGCCATCAGAGGTTCAAAACATTATAGTAACACAATTTCACAGGCATAGATTGCATTTTATATATCAATGTATACAGACTCCCCACTCACTTTCTTCTCTTCCTCCTCAGAAAATATAGGACGGCACATCTTTTCCATCTTTTGACCAAGTTTACTGAAGGTATGATTATTAACGGGTCTTCATCCAATGGTGCTCGCATTGTTAGTCTCTTTTGTATTTTATTCCAGTTTTTGTTGTTGTTCTTTCCAATGCCTGTTTCACTTATTGACAAGAGCTACCAGATGCCCTTTTATTTTAGTGAGTGTATTTTTATGTTTTACTTTGTATGCTCATACATTTTTTCTGTCAATTATTCAACATACAATTATGTAATTTTTGAATAGTCACTATGTTTGGAGAACATGTAACACTAGAAAATAGAAGTTAAGAAAACATGTATGCCATCTGTAGAAATAATTAATTAAATTATGTTGGACTACATTTGTAGAAATAATTAATTAAATTGCTTACTTGCATTTATATTATATTTAATGGGTTGGCAGGTTAAGGATTAACCCACCATTATAAATGAGCACACAGACACCACATGCATTTTAACAAGATTTGGCCTGGATTGAGGAATCTTAGCCCATCTAAGCTATCTCTTGATTCTATTTCCCAAATACGATCCCATATATACATCCGTCACCTTGGATTGTTATTTTTCATGCTAGGCTGATGTTCCAGGCCACAAAGAATGACATTCTTTTCTCTATCCCAGGGCATGTGTCCTCCTTCCTGCTCTTTGCTGCTTGTCTTCAAGGCTCTTCTACCCATCTACTGGAGGCTTCTTCTTCTGGCTACTTTAGGCTTCTGAAGCCCATGCACCTTAGTCCTGCCTACCTCTGTCTTTGCCCAATCTCAGGCCTCAGCATATGTTCAACTAATCAGAGACAATGCAAGTAACAGACAGCAAGCAGGACCAATTAATTAACATTTAGAATGTATAACATCACCGCATCAGCCATCCCTTCCTTTATGTGTCTGGTAAGTCTTCGGAGAAGGGAACCAAATGACCTGGCAATGTAGCACCTTGTGGGAAATCTTTTGATGAGAACCGAAGAGGAGACATCAAAGTCGAGACTCGAAAAAGTACTAGAGTTTGTTTTTTGGTTTGTTTGTTTGGTTTGTTGTTGTTGTTTTATTTTTTTCATTTTGACATCCAGAATGGAATATGAAGAATTAGGAGATTCATTTCCTAGCAGGAAATGAAAGGTTTATTCTAAGTGATGTAAATAGCATCTAATGATAACATGATTGGATGTGTGTGTTTTCAGATTACCACGTTTCCAAACAGCACTACAATAAGGGCTTAAGCAGAGACATGAGCCAGAAGTCATTGGCAGTTGTATTTCAAGCAATGATGTTGAACTGCAGTAGAAGAGAGCAGAGATGACCAGTGCTGTTATCAGCTTGGGAGAATAGGGAAAGCCAGGCTTGTATTGAGGTTTCTAACTTGGACAGTTACACATGACAGAATCATTCCTTGAGCTGAAGAGCATAAAAGAGTGGTGTGAGCAGGAATGGCTAGAAAAGTAATATGATTTCAGTTTTAGATCTTTGCTGTTTCATTTAGTTCCATCTTGTAAATGAAATATTATCTGTATGTAGGGACCTTTGGTAACTGACTGACTATATGGGTCAAAATCATAAGATATAAACCATTACAGTTTATACATCTTGAAAATTGTATTTTTGCTCAGTTAAATGAACACATTATACAAAGCTAATCTTCCAAATATGGGTCCAAGAGGACAAGGTTAATAGTTCTTGAGGTGTCTCATCATGGACTTTAGACATCTTTTCCTCTTATTATTACCAACTCACATTCCTTATTTCTGTATTTGCCAAAAGGTTGAACCAAAATACTATAAATATCTTACACATGTGTATTTTTTCACATTGTACTAAAATTCCTTCCCATACATATCTGGACAGTTTCAAGACCATAAGCTGCTATTAGAGAAGCAGCCAGAGGCCAGGAAACTGGGCTCTAACCACAGACCAGTAGTTCTAAAGACACTACTCTATTTATGTTGGGGTCATCGCCAGTATGTAGAACCAGAAGTCAGAAAATTGACAAGGCCAATACCTAAGATCCAAGCCAAAGGTCAGAGCAGAAGCTGTGGGTGAAACCAAGAATCGATTACAGGATTAGCACATCAGAACAGACCAGTGCTTATGGGAAGTCCACAACCCTCTTCACTTCTTGGGCCCTCTGTGGGTATAAGAGAACCTCCCAGTTCTCTGTCCACAAACTGGGTTGGCACTCATAAGAGAATGCAGTTTCTGAGGTGGCAGTAGGGAATTCCTGCCTTTATAGGACCTTGCCTTGAAGCCCTCACCAAGAGTCTACTGGGAGAATTTTAAATATCTGCCATTCTTTTAGAACATGTACATTAATTTTTAAATTTTAAATAATTTTGAGTATTGCTTATGAGTGTATTAAATATCTAAATAGAAAATAATCAGTGTTTTAGATTAAACTGACAGCAGAAGGAAAACTACAATAATTCCATAATTAATTAGGTTTCCTTTAAAGAATGTTAAATGTTAAAAAGAGAAAACCCCACATTCTGTTTCGAATATAGTTTATGCTGCCACAAGGTTGTTCTCTCACTCACCCTCTTCCTGGGGACTTCAATGACAATTCTTGGATTTTTCTTTTTTAACCTTTGATATAACAAAATGAATCACCTAGTTAATAAACCAAAGCTTTTATTCAACTATGCTCTTAAAATGAATTAATCAAGATAGATATGTCTTTAGAAATGTAAGTTTGAATAGACAGTGTATTTATGTGTCTCAACCACTTTACAGGTCTGTATCTAGAACATCCATCAAAGATTTAACCAGAGTTTCCTCTCCTTCCACGCCACTGCCCTTGAAAGCAAACATTTCCATGAATTCTCTATCCCCTCTGAATTTTATAATGCACATGTAAAACTGAACTTTCAAAACTGTTCTTATTTCTGGCCTCTAAGAAAAACACAGATCATTACTATGAACAATGCTTTTTTCTTTCTCAATATCAGCAGAGATTTCTCATCTTTTTTAATGTTGTATTGTATTCCATTATGCAAATTTATTTAGTTTAGCCAGCTGTGTAAAATAGATAATTAGCACAGACACTTCACTGCCAAGATTTAATGCTGCATCTGATGGGACATCTAAATATATTGTATATACATTAACATACCTACTGGAAAATTTGTCAGAGGCAATTTAATAATATAGGTGGTGTCACACTATGACTTTAAAATGTACAGTTCCAATACAATAATTATAGGGATCAAGGGGATACAAATTGGAAAAGAAGAAGTAAAATTATCCCTATTTGCAGATGATTTGATAGTATACATAAGTGATCCCCAAAACTCTACTAGAGATCTCCTACATCTGATAAACACCTTCAGCAAAGTGACTGGATACAAAATTAACTCAAAAAAAAAAAATCAGTAGCCCTCCTTTATACAAGTGATAAAGGTGCCGGGAGAGAAATAAGGGAAACATCTCCCTTCACAATAGCCAAACACAATATAAAATAACTTGGTGTAACTCTAACCAAGCACATAAAAGACCTGTTTGACAAGAACTCCAAGTCCCTGAAGAAAGAAATTGAAGAAGATCTCAGAAGATGGAAAGATTTCCCATGCTCATGGATTGGTAGGATTAACATAAAAAAAAAAATGGTCCTCTTACCAAAAGAAATCTACAGATTCAGTCCTATTCCATCAAAATTCCAACACAATTCTTTACAGACCTTGAAAGAACAATTCTCAAATTTATATGGAAAAATTAAAAACCCAGGATAGCAAAAACAGTCCTGTACAATAAAAGAATCTCTGGAGGTATTACTATCCCTGAATTCAAACTCTACTACAAAGCAATAGTAACAAAACCACATGGTATTGACATAAAAACAGACAGGATGACAAATGGAATCAAATCAAAGACTAAGAAATAAATCTAAACACCCAAGAACACTTGATTTTTAACAAAGATGCCAAGAACATACAATGAAAAAAAAGGAAACATCTTCAACAAGTGGTACTGGTCTAACTGGATGTCTACATGTAGAAGAGTGTAAATAGACCCATATTCATCACCCTGCACAAAACTCAAGTTCAAGTAGATCAAAGACCTCAACATAAAAATGGATACACTAAATGTAATAGAAGAGAAAGTGGGGAAAAGCCTTGAACTGATTGGCAACTTCCTGCACTAAGATCAACAATTAATAAATGGTACCTTATGAAATTGAAAAGCTTCTGTAAGGCCAAAGGCTTGTCAATAGAACAAAACGGCAGCCCAGAGATTGGGAAATTGATAAAGAAAATGTGGTACATCTACATAATGAAGTACTACTCTGCTATCAGAAGCAAAGATATGAAATTTGCAGGAAATCAATGGAAGCAGAAAAGAGCATCCTGAGCGAGGTAATGCAGACCCGAAAAGACACCCATGGTGTTTATTCACTCATAAGCAAATATTAGCCAATAAGTACAGGACAACCATGCTACAATCCACAGACCCAAAGAAAGTAAGTAACAAGGAGGGCACAAGGCATGATCCTTGAATCCCTCTAAGGGAAATAAAGTGGACATTGGAAGTGGATGAAGAGAGGGATCCAGAGAGGAACCCAACATTACTGTCATCCAGAAGCTTTATCAGGCAGAAAATGGAAACAGATGAAGAGACCCACAACCAAGCATTAAAGGTAAAAATCAGGAAATCTTGTGGAAGTGTTAGGGGAAGGTTTGAAGGAGCTGGAGAGATCAAGGACACCACAAGGAGACCCCCATACCCAATAAACTGGGACACGAAGGGGCTCATAAAGACCAAAAACCAAAGAACATGCATGGACTGGTCCTAGGTATACTACACATATGAAGCAGATGGGCTACTTGATACTCATGTGGATCTCCTAACAATTGTTGCCTCCCTCTAGGTCCTATTCTCTTAGCAGAACTGCCTTGTCTTGCCTCAGTGGAAAGGGAGGCAATTAGTCCTGATGTTATTTGATATCCCAGAGAGGATTTGTACCAAGTTTGGGGGGAGTATGGAGTAAGGACATGGGAGGGTAGTATTGGTAGGAGGCAGGGGAATGAGGATCAGAATGAAAAATAAGCAATTTAATAAAAAATAAAACAAAACATACTGCTCCATTTATTTCACAGTATCACATTCATTTCCACTTCTCCACAACCTCACCCAATAGGGTATTGTGGGTTTTTTTTAATATTATTTTTCATCTATAAGGGAAAAATCTGATATTGTCATAAAACTCTACATGTTACACAACCTTTGCGTTTATTTTAAACAGTTGGTCTTTTAAAAGTCACTGGAGTCTAGAAGACCTGTCTGATAGATTTTCTTCACGACATTTTGTCTGTATGCTTTCCATTTTTGTGTTCTTGTGCTTTTTTATTTCTTTTTTTTAATAATTTATTTTTTATTTCTTCAAATTACATCTCAATCACAATCCCCTCCCTACTCCCCCTCCAGTCCCACCCTTCCACCCTCCTCCCCCTCAGCCCCACC
>CAJQZJ010033849.1:1866663-1910118 GCA_907164525.1 Lophiomys imhausi
GTGTGTGTGTGTGTGTGTGTGTGTGTGTGTGTGTGTGTGTGTGTGTGACAGTCCTGATGGTTAGAGCTTCAGCACAGTATAGGAGCCATCATCCAGTCCCAGGCTTTGGTGAGAAAACCTTTACAATACATTTCACCTAAGTCAAACAATCTGAGTGGCCAAGTTAAACTATATCCTCAACCTTGAAGATATAGTTTGCCCTCAAAGTCCATCAAACAAAAAACATCTCTTCTATCTTGGTCAGAGTTCTGTTGACTCTTCTGATCGGTATAGCTACAAGTTCTCCATTAGGTAACTAATGTCATACTAATGGTAGGAGGTGAACATGGTCCCTTGGGAAGAAGCTATTACTCATCTCTTTATGGACACTATTGGGTCATTGTCCTCTATCTACAACTGAGCTGGAGTTGCTCATCAAACGTGCCTTATCCTGTCTCTTGCAGTAGACCTTCATTATTCTGTTCAGCAAGGTGTATCTGCTGATCATGAACTGCACCACCACCATTCTACCCCCATCCACTCCAGATTGATGTCTCCACTATCTCCATTCCTCTGTGGGCTCCTTTTCCAATTAGCTTGGCAGATAGTTACAGGAAATGCTGTAAAACCACCCATACTGGAATTAGAGATTATGAGTCATGTTTTCTGCCCTTTCACTCTTCCCAAATGCATGTGTTTGAATACAACTATGATGTACATACACTTTTTAAATTACTTATAACAGCCTGAGGATGCATCTTAGGATCAGGATGTTTGCTTAACATGTGAAGCACACTGGGTTCAACAGTAGTATCAGACAAAATATTCATAATATTTTAATATTGACTGTATACCACCTTGTCAACAATTTGAGTTGAATTACATCTGGAAATTTTTTGAAAGAGAAGTAGGAATGGTATCAGAATAACTTGCTTCCTTGGTACTTCAGTCTCCCTACAGATGTACCCTGACTAAGGAAATGAAGTGATTAGTTGTGTGACTAGTGTAGAACAACATTCCCAAGTGGAAAACTGGACATTGGGGAAAATGGTTTCAATTATGATTCACTCAGTCAATTTCTATTTCTTAAAATAAAAAGCAATACACTAATAGGATATTTAAGGATAATAATGGAACACTTGATATACAGTGAAAGGAAAACAATATGGCTGAGATTTCAAAAATGTTGAAGTCCACATAGGAGGCACAGGATCTTTTGTCTTTCACTCAGAATACAAAATTAAGATGTCTTTGGCTCCAGTGAGGCACAAAAGAACTGTGATAAGAGGAAACATTTTAGTATTTTCAGCATGTCTATTGTTGTCTCTGCCTTAATTACATAACGGGAAAGCTTTTATTTTAACTCTGGCCAAGGAAACCCTAGTCTGAAATTGTTTTTATTTGATGAAATGTTTACTCTCACAGAAAAGAGGCAGGACCATGCACAGTTGATGAGCCAGCTCTGAAGTGGTTATACATGAGCAGAGGGAATGATCCAAGGAAGGGCCATGGAAAAGTTGCCAAAATTATCATGACATCAGGGTCATAGATCAAATCCATGACCTTGCAAATCTTGGGAAGTTCTTGTTTACAAAGCACATGGCACAATCCTGAAACATCTAAAGACATTCTCCAAACAGCCATTTAGTCCAAACTGCTAAATTGTATATCACAATGAATAAAATATTGATGTTTTGAAGACTTTAAAAGCAAACACGCTTTTATATGCAGATTTCCGTTATAGAGAAATGCTTGTCCTAAATCAACTGTGCATACCTTTTCCTTAAGCAAATGTTGCATGAATACCAGGCAGCTGAAAGTTGAAGACAAACAGTGGGAACAAAACACAGTTCTCTAGAGCTAAGTTCTGTGATTCACGCTCAGAGGGTCTAGTGACTTTTCACTGCCATGAGATGTTTACTGCCAGTGAAAGACCAAGGGACTGATCTGTCCTCTGTCATTGTGAGCCCACTTGAGAATCTTACACCCAATAAACTGTGCTGCACTTTGGAATCCTGGTTGGCAACAGCTGTGACCAGCTTATCAGTATGATTTCTCTGGGAGTTCAAAGTTAATCCTTCATGGTCACAAGTATTATTGCCTAACTAATAGAACCCCATTTTGCAGTAGAGTAATAATGAAGATACATGGCATATATGCAACTGATAACTATGAAGGAACTGGACTCAGGCAGCCTTGCTTCAGCCCATTTACTGTTTTATCAGCTGCCTCATTCCATTTCACTTAACTATTATACAACCTATTTCACTAGAAAACAGGAGATATCAAGATGACTACAAAATTCAGCATGTGATAAAGATTGTAGCTAAGCCACCAGAATGTTTAACTATGTACCTACAGCATGAGAAACATCAGGATTAACTTTGTAAGGGACACTGATCTTAGGCCTTGAATGAAGATAAAGAATCTATTTGGTTGAACCTCCAGAGTATAGGTTTGATATTTATTTTCAGTCTTGATTTATATTTATTGATAGTTGACATATACTTGATGCTTCAGTGAAGGTGCAGATTTTTTATCCTTATGCAAATATATTGTTAATTAGGATCCCATAAATATTTTGCCAACATATAAACTATGCCATTTCTTGAAATAAAGGTGTCTCTGAGATGAAACTGATGCTTAAAATTGTGAAATAACAGACCTATGTAACCTGTCAGTTTCCGCTGGTCCATATCACTTAGAATCTTAGTCTCTTTTGACATATAATCAACTACTACACTGTACATTACCAGAAGACAAAGGTTTGCAATTTATAATGATGTGCTAAAAATTCCTCACATTGAAAATTAAGTATGTTGGATGTTCAACAAACTTGTTAGCAATATTGGTTTTCATATGAACCTACTGTTGTCATATCAGCAGTATAACATATAATTAGGGTGAAAAGTTTAAAAAAATTAATGGCCAATGGAAGGGAAATTGGTTACACATTAAGAAATGAAAGAGTAAACATCTTAAGGTGTGACTTTGTATGTACCACTGAGTTTCTAGTACCCAAGACTCACCAATATGCATGGGACCCATTAAATAATTTGGGTTTATTTTTGGTTAATAAGGAATTAACATTTAGTCTCTCAGTAACCAAATGCCATGTTTCAAATATCGGATAGTTTGTCTGTTTTCCATAAATGATCTCTTTGGCTCAAGGTAACAGTAAAGCTTCATTTACTCATCACTTGCCCATCTAGGGTAAGAGGTAAGGAACATGACGCAAAAGAGAAAAAGAACCATGTACAGGAGGACTTATTATGTACAAACCACATTGTCAGGTCTTTTATGTGAAGTGTCTTATAAACAAACAAAGCATCCTATAAAACAGATATTATCATTCATTTCAAAAAATAATAAATCTGGACACTAAATAAATAAAACACATTCTGATGGGCAAAGAAAAAGGGATTCAAAGTGTTGTTCAAGTCATAAAATTAATCACAAATTAAATTTTCCTTGACATTTTTATATGTTTCTTCAATGCTATTAGTAAAAATCACAATAGCCAAATATGTATTTAGCGTTTGTGAATTTGTGCTTATATGCCCAGTTCCACTGGATGATAAAACTGAATCACTCTTTGAAAAAATAGGAGTGAATCCAGAAAATGTGTTCACTAAAACCTTTTATAACTGATCTCAACTCTGTTTGTTTGGCGGAAAGTGGCTCTCTGAGGAGAAACAAATATTCAGTTTCAACATTCACTGTCTTCTGTACTGTTCATGAATAAACCAGACTAATTGTTGCCCGTGAGAAGTGGTGGTTTTCTCATATATACATTACTACTTCAAAGTTATTGGTTGGTAAATTTGCCATCTTTAACCAAAAATACAGCTGAATTTAGAAAGGGAAAACAGGTTCAGTCTTCTTCATTTTCAGCCCCATATGGATGAACAACAGGTAATCCAGTCATCCAGTCTGCAGACCTGAAACACAGAAAGAATTTCAAATGCCACATAGCATTCCAATATTCGATCTGTATTTGAAGCGTATCAGTTTCTGCAGTGAGGGGCTAACACATCATGCATCACAAAGTCATCTTGGTTCTGAGGAACAACGGCTTCCAATTTAAAAAATAAAACACCCTCCAGCTGAAGAAAATTCTCACATTACAATATGTTTAAAAGAATCTATTCCAGTTGTGGTTGGTTGTCTATGAGAAACCTTTTTCATAGTGGGGAGAAAATTTGAACATTCCCATGTGAAAATCTTGCAAGAGGAAAAAAAATAAGGCACTGCATTTTATACAAACTAGGTGAATTCAAAATGATGGATCATTTCAAAAATATTCATTATACTATTTACTTACATAAATGCGGTTGCATAAAAAGTAAAAAAAAAAAAAGGAATGCATTCACAATTGGTTTAAGTAATTTTCTCTTGGCAAACCACCATATAAAACAGGGGCGTCATGGCGCCACAGAACTCTGAATTGTGGTGGAGCATCATCGGTACACATGGCATTAATCTCTGTCTCGTTGCAGGAGACACCCTTGCTTGCATTAGCAGGCTGCCTCTTAAATGTAAGATGGTGTAATGTAACTCAGGTTTAAATAACACAATAAATAAGACCTAGTTCTCTTTACTCTCTTTCTCATTCTTCTCATCCACACCCTCTATGCTAAAGTACTCCTTTGTTTATAAACTATAACATAAATAACAACACTTCATTAGGTGGGGAGATTTTTAAAAGAGAGTGTAAAGAAAGGAACATTCTAGGGACAGAAATAAAACTTTCAGTTAAAAGAATTAAACAATTGAAAAACATTTATAAAAAAATTATCCTGTGTATACAGACATAGAATGATGCCATACACCACATACTTTAATTGTCTTTTAGCAGTCTGACAGTCCAAAATCTACTGTTTTTATCACTTCATGCTACTCATGACGGGGAGAATATTTAGCTGCCTCTAATGGCTTCTAATTAAATACTCAAAGCATTCTTAAATTCTTCTTTTTTCCAAATATAGATATATTTTAAAATAACATACTTTTTCAAATGCATTTTTCTATTGAACTGAAAGCTTTCAGAAACTGTCCCCACTGAACATAATGACTATTTAAGGAAACAAGCTTTTTATGTGGAAATATTAAGAGGGGTGATTTTGATAACCCACACTCAAGGCCAAAATAAGGATCATTGGGACTTCTACTGAAGAAGTTAATGGAGGCCAGGCCATTGGCAAATGACCTTGAAATCCCTCGATGTAGCCTCAAATTGGCTTCTGCACAAGCTTATTATTAATGCAGACAGCTAGTTGATGCCATAAGAAGCACATGGTATCTCACTCTGAAACCAGAGCTGTCACTCAGACACTCCTAGAAACAAACAAAAGCATCAGTGGGGCAGTATTTTAGACTATTTCTTTAATAAATATCACAAGCTCAGTAATTAGCATTTTAGGTTTTCTATAAAAACAAGAATTCATCTGCTTAATATAAGCTTTGTGTATATAAATATATACAAAATAATTATCATATAATTACTATATATTATTAAAATGGCATACACCTTCTTCTAACACACATGATTCATATTTTAAATTCTATTTTTCTCTCTGATTAGTAATTTCCTTGAGACATATCAACATTTTGCTTTTAGGTGACTCAACATGATAAACCATTTTTTTATATTTTTGCAAATTGTTATACTTTAGATCTTACATATATGCATGTATACACACTCATTCTAGCCACTCAAATACATTTTTTGCTCACTTCACAAATACACAATCATTAGGGACTAGACTGCACTGTGAGAAATTTAAGTACCATACATTAAAGCAAGGTCAAGAAATAAAATCTGTGAAGTTAAAAGTTTTTTTGTTTTGATGTTTTTTTCTTTCTTCCTTCCTTCCTTTCTTTCTTTGATATCACATGTCTCAAAATGAAAAAAGAAAAAGTCTCCTAATGGTAAAGCATTAACATACTTTTTCATATGAATAAAATCTGTAATCAGTTAGATAAGAGCAATGTGCCATTTTTGGCATTTAATCAAACAATGAAATCATACACATATTTCCTGACACAAAAGACAAACGATGCAATAATCTGAAGGAGTTTCTCTATCTCCTTGGAACTTTGCATACTTGACTTGTTTTCCATATTTTGTGACTTTAAATGGTGGGAAAATTATATTAAAATGCTTGTAGCAGTTCCTCTAAACTAGCATCCTTTTTGTTTTATTGTATTTAATATAAAAGCAGCAATTATTTGATTTCAAAGTTATGAAAATATGTACCTTATGAGAAAACAAGCAATTTAAGCTTTAATTGGTGTCATTTTTCATGGAACTGGCAAGATTCTCGCATCCCTGGCACGTTGTTTTTCTATAAAACTGCAGAGCTGCCTTCAATGAATGTTTTACGAACACAAAAGTTGTTATATGAAGGTATATGCATAGAGGCCTGGAATATAAGATTTCTGGTGGGAGTTATTTACCAAAGATGTATTTCATTTGTTACTGTGCATGTAACAACTCCTATTATTCTAAATGTTTCTCTCTTCTCAATAAGACTACTCTAAGCTCCAGTCTAGGAAACATGAGGGCTTGTGTCTAAAGTACAATGAGAGGGAGAGCTTTGATGAAGTAAAAACAGAACACTTGTGGAAAAAAAAGTAAAAAGAAATTATAATCCCAACAGAAAGGAAGTTATGTGGTGTAATATACTGAAAGGCTAATTCTGCTTTTAATTAGAAGGCAGTATAGAATGCACAATGGGCAGCTTGCCTTATAGAAATTCTTATATGAACCACACAACTTTATATTTCATAAAATGTTAACTTATGAAGGATGCCTTCATTTGATCTGCTTAGATTGTATGCCAAAAAGATGTTTTCTTTGGAGGACAGAAGTTTTATATGTTTGTTAAAAAGATTTTATAGTTCTATAATCTCTAAGAAGTTTAGTGGTTTCCTTGCCTGGGGGTGAGGTTGGGTCTGTTGTTATTTCTCATGCAGATACACCTAGCTGCTGTCAAGACTTCTTACTCATAGATGAGAAATGGAGTAGAAGGTCTGCATTCTTAAGACACTTAGAGATGATTGGTATGATCAGTCAGATTCAGTGGGCATTACGCAGAAAGTTCTTATTGGGGGCTAAATGAGGCTTATGATATATAAGTATATAATATATACTGTGTTATATATGTGGTATTACATTTTCAGCCCCTTTTAATGACAAGTTTTGTTAATATCAATGACTGATGGATAACTACGTGTGTCTACAGCCTTGAAAGCTCACCTCCCAAAAGTCCCATAAAACAGAGATCATTTGTTTTCTCTTCTTAGGAGAGTAAGGAGATATTTTAGAATGAGTCATTTACTATGGACATGCAAGTAATGAATATGTAGAATATAAAACTTGGGTCTCTGTGATGCAACAGTTACTTTCATCACACTTCTCTACCAGGAAATTAAACAATAACAATAGCCAGGAATATTTTTGAGAGCACATTCACATTGTCTATCCAAATTAATATTAACACACTAGAATTGTTGTGACTGAGCTACTGGTAGCCCTATGCCTTGTTACCATTATTGGTTTGATCCAATTTCATTCCAGATGAATCACAGAAAGAAGCTCATCTGAACAATCTCCCCATTTTCCATGACTGTCAATATTCAAAGTTTTGAAAGTAGCTCAGTGGGAAAAGCCACCTATAGATCTATGTATAGCACCCACATTTCCACTCACTAATTCACAGGTATGTTTAAAAATAAAAACTTAAACAGCCCTCTCCAAAGCATGTGCAAATATAAGAAAGAGAAAGTTAACCCCCACACACACACACACACACCCAGAAACCATAGTTGTGCTGTGAATTTTTCAGAGATATCGTTAGACAAATGTTTGCCATATTATTCCAGTTTGGGTTGTGTCTCTCCTTTGTTTCCCTTTTCTAACTTTTCTTAAAAGTAGTTTTAAATTATGTATATATGTGTATGTGAGTGTGGGCTTTGCACATGAGTTCAATGGCCATAGAGGTCATTCTGAAAAGCCATCACATCACCTAAAATTGGAGTTACAGGTGATTCTGAGCTGTCCAATGTGTGTACTAGGAATCAAACTCAGGTCCTGTGTGAGAGCAGTGTGTTCTGGTAATGGTTCTGGTTCAGCCCACTTTGTTTCCTACTGGCACGTTGGGATTCCTGGCTTCCCAGCACTGGCCAGAAAGTCCTTCCTACCAGTGTTCTCTCTATGCACAGATATAGGAATACATTTTTCCTCACATTCAGGTCACAGATTATAGCAAGATGTTTCTCTCTATAAAGCACAGGTACCCAATATTTTAGACTTCTGCAAGATATGAAATTTCTGTGGCAACTAATAACTCTACTTTTTTTTCTATTAAATGCATTTAACTGTATATTATATATTTTTTTAAATACTTTATTTTTTTTTCTTCAAGTTACATCTCAGTAACAAACCCCTCCCTATTCCCCCTTCCTAAATAACTCTACTTTTAAAGAACAAAACATTCGCAGATGCTGTACAAAACCTGGGTGTGGCTGATTTCAATATAGCTGTATTTAGCTACACTGGAATATATATTTCAAATAATTGTTTATGTCACATAATAATATTGTGCTTTATATCTCCAAGCAGTTTGAAATATAAAAATAGTTCTTGTGGTTTGCACACCACACAAGAATCAACAGGGCAGCTTTGGGCAATAGGCCAAGTGTGTTGACCTCTCCTTTAGGCAATCAATAAATATTTGATGATTGGTTGACTAGCTAGATAATTGTGAGAAATTAGCCTCTGTTTAGATTGAACATATGATGAGCCTACACATATGATAAATGAAAGCTTGTGTCATGACATTCAATCTCCAGTTTAAGAATAATTATAAAGGACAGGAAAAGTACTAAAGAAGTAGTAATTAGTAGGCATAGTCAAAATGATGCAGGGATACATAATTAATATCAGACTAAAGATCCGGGAAAATCCAAACTGAATAGACTCACAAAACATAAAAATACTGTATTTCATCTTCACCAATGGACAGACTGCTATGGTCTTTTAGCTAATTCTGTAGCACCTTAAACTCCTTCCTGTGAGATCTGTCTCTGGGGACCAGAGAGTACCAATTCCTAACCCTGGACCTCTATACTCACCACTCATTTCCATTAATTATTTAAATACAATGGCTCCTGGGCTTTCAAAATGGTCACTGTGTGGCTCTGAACAAAATCTGATAACTTTCTCCTATGAACAGATTACAGAATGCTGGTAGTTTTCATGTTAAGAATTAAAGGACAGCTTTAGCTGGTGATGAAGAACATCTTGCACAACAAAGCTTCCATTCAGGTAGAGCTGCTGATGCAAGGTGAGGCTGAGGAACTAAGGAATATGGCAGTGAGAGAAATACCTACTCTTGGCCCATGCCTTGCTTTTAAAGCTCAAACAGGGTAACAATTTATCACTGGGTTCCACTAAGCCATTCTAATAAGTCAAGCAGTGAGATTTTTAGTACCTTATACATAACACTTGCTCAATCAAATTTCTTAGAGTGGCTAGTCCTGCCTGAGAAGAATCACAAGACCATCCTTTCCTCCCACATCCACATGATGCCTAAACTTCCAGCGGGGAGACAAGTCCCTGGCCCTATCCCTATCTCCAGAACAGACCACTATAAATGCCAGTCATACCACTCATCCCTCCAGACTGCATCACTCAAAACCCAAGAGGAAACAGATAACTAGCTCACTTTCCTTTTTAGGGAAAGAAGTTATTTTTTGAGCTTTATGAACTTCATAAACCTGACTCTGTTTATAAAGTTAAGCATTTCCTCTTCTTTCTGGCCTGAGAATACTTAAGTCTACAGAAGGGTGGTGAATGGCAATGTGATGGACAGCCCAAAGCAGTCACCATTGTGCTCAAATATGTTCTTCCCACTGTGAGTGCCTTTCCACAGCCACCTCTTCTAAACTCTTCTACAAGAGTAGGGAATTTTTTTTTCTGCATTTACTATAGTATAAAACAGGTTCTGGTATACAACAGGTAATAAAAGGAGTTGAGCAGACAAATGACAAAAATGTTCAAAAGCCAAATGGCAAATGCTCACAGTTGCTTGATTAGAACAGTAAATAAGGAGACAACAATGGGTAAAGGACTAGATACCACTATCTCAGTCCAAGATCTTCTCTTCTTAAGCACTAGATTTCATCTTTGGTTTTAAATGTGTATTTGACCTTCTGCTTTGTCAGTCTCAGACACAAACTTTCTCAACAGAGCCCATATCACCTCACTGGCTTACTTTCCCTTATCTCTGTCTTCAGGTATTTCTTATACCTCCCCTGGAGCTAAATAAAATTTACAACTTTATGTAATGTGACAGTCATAGCATATTACTAATTGCCCTGTTATTTCCTCTGGAATGATTCACATCAAAAGTACAGGGAAGTTAAAGATAGATATCAAGAAGTGTTATTGAATGAATCATTAGACATTTAGTGGTTGTACTAGTATAGATTCTTCAGAACAGAATTAATAGGATATAAGTATAACAATAGGATTTGAAAGGGATTGGATACTTCAACAGTAGCCATCTGTACTTAGAGGCAGAGAACATAGCAGTTGTGCAATGAAAGAAACAAGGTTCTGCAACAGTATCAATCAAGGGACTAAATTTTTGGATTCCTGGATAATCATGGGTGGTAAGTACACAATGAACTGTTAAGTAAGGTATGGTCTGATGTAATTCCACAGCCAGATGCAGCAGCCTACCTACATATACTCACTCAGAAAGATAGAATTTGAAGTTGTACTCACTCTGGCTACATTTTCCTTCTTTCTATCTAACAACCACTGGCCCATTTCATGGAGCTACCTTTATCCAGGAAGGTTCTTTCTCCTAAAGGCAGAGTTCCATATATCAATCCTCTCTAGAAGTGCACACAGAGCAGTGTTTCACCATTCCTAAACACCTCTTAATCTAGCCAAGTTGATGACAAATACCAACCATTACATTTGCCATTCCCTAATTAGTTGTAAGTGAATATAAGATATAATAAGAAATATTAGTTGGAATTAAAAGGAATAAGACAAATCTGGACAACTTCATCATATCACAAGCTCATACTAGACAATGCACAGATATGATTTACTGGATTCCTATTTATGCAACCTGGTCAGGTATTAAGCTAATTGGGCCTTCCCATTCCCTAATAAAGCTCAGGTTCAACCACATATACAAAACAGCATTGAGTGCTATAAAAGAATTCTGTATAATACACTAAGGATTTCTGATGGCATACAAGCTAATTTATCTGGACTGCTGAGAAGACTTCATAGAAGAAGCACTAAGTCCCCTCTAGAGTTTGACAACATGAATAGGAGCTCATCAAGGACAACTGTAGAATCCAAGATGGTGGCGGCCCGCACGGACACATTTTGAACACTGGGAAAACAGCGATAAAGCCACAGGGTTATAAGATGCTGAGCAACAATTTGAGTGATTCGAACATGCTGGTTTTCACGAAGCTATCCAGGGATTATTAAAAGTCCCTGGGCAGGACTCTCAGCAAAATACACCAGCAGAAGCCTCTGAATTCCGGAATCAGAAATCGTCATCAGGAGAGCCTCAGGGTAAGAGCTATTCAATTACCCAGCAGGCAGATCAAAACTCCAGACAGGGTTACTCACAAGCCTCCTGAGCCCCCAGATTCCACGCAGGCATCCCGGCTATTTGACGAAGGGTCCCAGACCCAGGGGGAGCAGAATACACTCTTAGCAGAGCCACAACACGGCGGCAGGGTGGCACATCAGTGCGAAGGCCCAGTCTGTAGCGCGACAGCCTGGTGGGTCCAGAACTGGAGGACCTGGGCAGGTCCACAGCTGGATTTTGGAAAGCTCAAGCGAATTTGTGCTTTCCGCAGAGGGGTGTTGGACATACATACAGGTCCCCTCCACTGGATTTACGGACACAGGAGAAAACACTGCAGCTTGTCTGAGCAGCAGGATACGCTTCTGACACAGCTGCAGTGTGCTGGAACTTGGAAAATAGTGGCCCCAACTTGCCAGTCTCCAAAGCCAGCTCCATACAGACATAGATGGAGCTGTGAGAGTGCCAGAAAGGCAGGCGGCCTGGTTGGAAGGCAGATCTGTTCTCCACAGGGTCCAAGCCCTATGCAAATTATGGGGTTATTTTAGACTCCTTTGCAAGTACTGGCCTTTCCGGTGAAAAACCAGAGTTTAAGCATATTTAGTGTCACCTCTGCATCAGTGAAGATTTGGCCTCGGGGACACTGCTGAGAGACTGACCTTAAGGGCATGGAGTTGGGTCCTTTTAAGACTCCAGTGAGCAGCTTCAACCCCCAAACTTGGGACCTCCAGAACTCACAGAATCTGTGCCTGGGCACACAAGACCACACCAGCAGAGCTGCTGCAGGCTGAATATTCAGTGTGCAACATAGAGAGCCCTGACTTGTGAGCAGTGAAACAACCCTGGGCCATTCCTCCTTGACTGGGAGTGGGCTACACCATCTCACAGTGCTTCTGGCTATTAGATGCACATTGACCCTGAGAACCCCCTGAGAACAGCTGGAGAGGATCACAAACACGGTCCCGACAAGTAAGCTGCAGGGGAGCTACAATGCCACCCAACACTCCGTGGCCTACCAACCTGCACTTTCAACTGTACGAAGACCAGTTGGATCCTAGGAACCTACAGGAAGACATCCCATGACATCCCCTGACCTGAGTAACAACTGAAACAAAATAGGAAGGGGTGAGCTCTGGGAGACACACTGAGAACCTCCACACAAGGCCCCATCCAACCAGTGGAAAGCAACAGATCACCAAGTGATAAGATTGCTACACCAAAGCACCCCCCGCCCCCCACCCTGGAAACAAACCCAGAAGGCACCAGGAACAAACAGCTAAGAACAACCAAATGGCTAAAGGTCAGAGAAAAAAACAGAAACAACAGAAGTCAGGGAGATATGACTCCAACAAACCATGCTAATACAGCAAGCCCTGACCACCTCACCACAGCTGAAACACATGAAAACGATGACAATTGTATATTATGGAAAGTGATAGAGTCCTTTCAAGAAGAATTTAAATCTGTGAAGGAATTGAAAGAATCCACAATTTCACAAGCAAAAGCAACGATAATACCATTAGAGAGCTCCAAGCCAAGGTGGCTCAACTTGAACAGGAAAAAGACAGGGCAATGAAAGATTTCCAGGCAAAGACAAGCAAATTGGATCAGGAAATGTACAAAACAAATAAAATCATTCAAGGCATGAAAATGGAAATGGAAACAATAAAGAAAACACAGTCAGAGTTAACAGTGGAAATGGAGAATCAAGGGAAGAGAACAGGAACTACAGACATGAGTATCAAAAATAGGATACAAGAGATGGAAGACAGGATCTCATGCATGGAAGATTTGATGAAAGAAATCAGTACAATATCCAAAGAAAATGAGAAAGCTAAAAAAATCTCTCACCCATAACATCCAAGAAATAAAGGATTCAATGAAAAGACAGAACCTAAGAATTATAGGCATAGAGGAAAGAGAAGACTCCCAACTCCAAGGTCCAGGAAATATATTCAACAAAATCACAGAAGAAAACTTCCCAAACCTAAAGAAAGAGATGCCAGTAAAAATCCAAGAGGCTTACAGAACACCAAACAGATTAGATCAGAAAAGAAACTCCTCTTGCCACATAATAATTGAAACTCCAAATGTAGAAAACAAAGAAAGAATATTAAAAGCTGTAAGAGAAAAAGGTCAAGTAACATAAAATGGCAGACCTATCAGAATTATGCCTGTCTTCTCCTCAGAAAATTTAAAAGATAGAAGGCCCTGGACAGATGTCCTACAAGCCCTGGGAGAACATAGGTGTCCAGCCAGACTACTATACCCAGCAAAACTCTCTATCAACATAGATGGAGAAAACAAGATATTCCATGACAAAATCAAATTTAAACAATATCTACCCACAAACCCAACCCTACAGAATACCCTAGAAAGAAAATTCCAACCCAGAGAAGATAACTACACCCAAAAAAACAGAGGAAATAGAAAACTCCACATCAATGGACTCAACTCCCCAATAAAAAGACACAGACTTACAAATTATTCGTAAACAAGACCCATCATTTTGCTGCATACAAGAAACACATTTAACTAACAAAGATAGACACTATCTCAGAGTAAAGGGCTGGGAAAAGGCTTTCCAATCAAATGGACCCAGAAAGCAAGCTGGAGAAGCCACCCTAATATCAAACAAAATAGACTTCCAATTGAAGTTAATAAAAAAAGACAGAGAAGGGCATTACGTACTCATTAAAGGAAATATCCACCAAGAGGACATCTCAAAATTGAACATCTATGCCCCAAACACAAAGGCACCTACATTTGTAAAAGTAACTCTTCTAAAACTTAAATTGCACATGGATCCCCACACATTAGTAATGGAAGACTTCAACACCACACTCACAACAATGGACAGATCACCAAGACAGAAGACAGAGAAATAGTGAGTCTAACAGAGATCATGAACCAAAAGAACCTAACAGATAGCTATACAACGTTTCACCCAAACTCAAAAGAATACACCTTCTTCTCAGCACCACACAGAACATTCTCCAAAATTGACCATGTAGTTGGACACAAAGAGAGCCTCAACAGATACAAGAAAATTGAAATAACCCCTTGTATCTTATCAGACCACCATGGAATAAAGCTGGACTTCAACAGCAAAAGAATCAACAGAAAGCCTACACACACACATGGAAATTGAACAACTCTTTACTAGAGGACCACTGGGTCAGGGAAGAAATAAGAAGGAAATAAAGACTTCTTAAAATCCAACAAAAATGGAGGCACATCATACCCAAACCTATGGGACACAATGAAAGCTGTGCTATGAGGAAAGTTCATAGCACTAAGTGCCTTCAAAAAGAAAATTGTGACAGCTCATATTAGCGAATTAACAGCTAAACTGGGTGAACTGAAAAAAAAAAAAAAGAAGCAAACACTCCCAAGAGGAGCAGAAGGCAGGAAATCATCAAACTTAGGGCTCAAATCAACAACCTAGAAACAAAAAGAACGAATCAAAGAACCAATGAAACCAAGATTGGTTCTTTGAAAAAATCAACAAAATAGAGAGACCCTTAGCCAAATTAACTAAAAAGCAGAGGGAAAACCCCCAAGTTAAAGAAATCAGAAATGAAAAGGGAGAAATAACAACAGACACTGAGGAAACCCACAGAATATTTGGGTCCTACTTTAAAAATCTATACTCCACCAAATTTGAAAACTTAAGTGAAATGGACAATTTTCTTGACAGATTCCACCTACTGAAGCTAAATCAAGATTAGGTTAACAGATTAAACAGTCCTATAACCCCTAAGGAAATAGAAACAGTCATTAAAAAAATCTCCCAACTAAAAAGGGCCCAGGGCCAGATGGTTTTAGCACAGAATTCTACCAGACCTTTAAAGAACAGCTACCACTAACACTCTTCAAACTCTTTCACAAAATAGAATCAGAAAAGGATTTCTAAAGGTTTGAAGTTAGACACATACTTATCACTTTGTACAAAACTTAAGTCCAAGTGGACCAAAGACCTTAACATAAGCCAGGTCACATTAAATCTACTAGAAGAGAAAGTGGGAAAAACCCTCGAACTAATTGGCACAGGCGACAACTTCCAGAACAGAACACCAACAGCTCAGGACTTCTGTAAGGCAAAAGACACTGTCATTCGAACAAAATGGCAGCCTACAGATTGGGAAAAAATCTTCACCAACCCCACATCTGACAGAGGGCTAATATCCAAAATTTACAAAGAACTCAAGAAATTAAATGCCAAGAAAGCAAATAATCCAATTTTAAAAATGGGAAAAAGAGCTAAATAGAGAATTCACAAAGGAGGAATTCTTAAAGGCTGAGAGACACTTGAAGAAATGCTCAGCATCCTTAATCATCAGAGAAACGCAACTCAAGACAACTCTAAGATTCCAGCTCACATCTGTCAGAATGGCTAAGATCAAAAGTTCAAATGACAGCACCTGCTGGCGAGGGTGTGAAGAAAGGGAAACCCTCCTCCTTTGCTGGTGGGAGTGCAGACTTATGCAACCACTATGGAGGTCAGTATGGCAATATCTTAGAAAACTTGGAATAGCTATGCCTCAGGACCCAGCTATACCAAATGACTCTTCACCAAGTCACAAGGAAGTTTCCTCATCTATGTTCATAGCAGCCTTATTTGTAATAGCTAGAAACTGGAAACAACCCAAATGTCCCTCAACCAAAGAATGGATTAAAAAACTGTGGTACATCTACACAATGGAATACTACTCAGCTATGAGAAACTATGAAATCATGCAATTTGCAGCCAAATGGATGGAACTAGAGAAGCTCATCCTGAATGAGCTAACCCAGAGTCAGAAGGACGCACATGGCATCTATTCACTTATAGTAGGATTTTAGCTATATAGTGCAAGATATCTATACTACAACCAATGCACCAAAGGGAACATGGACATAGACTCTTTTTTTGTTTGTTTGTGTGTTTTTTAGTTTTCTCTCCCTGGCAATGAGACACTTTTCACTGGTGGTACTGCCTTGTAGGCCTCCAGTGTATGAGGAGGCTTTTGGCCCTCATATGACTACTGAACTGGGGCAGGGGACTATTATGTAGGACACTCCACTACAGAGGAGTGGGATGGAAGGGTTGGAGTAGAGGGTGGGAGGGAGGGCCTCAGAATGGGGAAAGAGGACAGTATGATGGACATGTAACCTGAAGCAACAAATAAATAAATTTTTTAAAAAAGAACAACTGTAGAGGACAGGTATTCTAGCCAGATATGCAGCACAGTTATCAGTTCATGCTTTCAAGATTTGCCACTCTGCAACCAGAAATATGTCCAACTAAAGCTAGATATTGACTCACTGGTGTTGACTCTATAAAAACAAAAGATGGTAGATGGATATGATTGACACAACAACATAAAGTCAGAACAGTGTACACAATTCTCTGGGTCCTAATTCTATATAGAAAAAAACTGGCAGTGGGATAACTCTATATGAATGCCCAAAGATTAATTCCTATTCCAGGCTTGATATCTCTTCTTCCAAGTGCTCAGGAGCTGAGGACCCTGGATCATGATAGTACAGGGAGATATGTATAACTATAGACCTAAGTATCTCTGGGGATTGAATAGAGGATCTGAAATATGGGGCCTTAGGCATGCCAAGCAAGTACTCCACTGTTGAGTGTTGTTTGCCCTTGTTATTTTGAGACAGGCTTTCACAAATTTTTTGAGCTCACAGTAATCCAGGCATGCAGCCCTTAAATTTGTGATCTTAATAACTTTACTCCTTAAGTAACTGTCATGTGCTACCACTCTGCTTCCCCATTATTCTTTTCTATTGTCTTTTAATATCACGTTTTTATTACAACTCTGAGAATTCCATACCATGTATTTAGCCCCATTCTTCACCCTATGTCTTCCCATATCTATGTCCACCTTCTTATCCCCTCCAAATGTTTTGTCCCTTAAAAATAAAACAACAACTAAAAACCTAAATCCAATCTGTGCTGTCCATATACTCTTGAGCCTGGGCCCATTCACTGGAGAGTGATCAATGTAAGAGCTACCTTTAAAGAAAAGTAATTCTCCTTCCTCCAGAAGCTTCCAACTTTCAGTAGCTCCTCCACTAGGATTAGATTATCCAGATTCCATCCCCCACCATACTAGAATATTGACTAGCTTGATCTTGCACGGGTCTTATGCAGATAAAAACAGCTACTGTGGGTTCATAGTTGCAGTTGTCCTATCATGTCGAGAAGCTATTTCACTCTGGTTCTCTCTAATCTTTGTAGCTCTTCTTCCACAGCGTTCCCTGAGCCTTGGAGAGAGTGATATAGATGTCTTATTTGTACATGAACACTGCATTGGTACTTAATCTCTGCATATTGACCAATTGTGAGTTCCTACATCAACCACTGTCTTCTACATAAGGAAACTTGTCTGGAGAGGCGTGAGAGAAGCATTAATTTATAGGTATAGAGATATGGATTTTGAGGAGTGTTTGACACTGTGTCCATTTAGCAGAATAGTAAATAACAGTAGGTTCATCGCTAGGGACTATAAGGCTCCCCAACAATGGGTTCTTGGTGAGATTTGCAGTACCAGGCATTCCTTTTTACTGTAGAAAAGTTCTTAAATCCTATCAAAAAGCAGCTGGCTGCTTCTCTACTATTTGTGTCACTATTGCATCTACAGCATATTTTTGTATAGTGGACATTATTCTAGGTCACGGGATTCAAGGCTGGGTAAGAATGCTAATGGCTCTTTCCATTCATAGCCTATACAGCCCCTTTTAGTACTATGAAAGTTTCCCCAAGCTTTGTGTAATCCTTTTATTTCCAACTAATGCTGTTATATATTATGTCCACTACTCAGCAAGGAGGAAGATTCCTAGTAAGTACCACCTTGATTTCTCCATGTCTTGTGGCTAAAATATGGGGAATCTTCAACAATTGGGTCTTACCATTAAGTTCTGGTAGATAGCCAAAATCAATGGCAATTAACTGTGTTGTATATAAGGTCTCCAGGACACTCCTACCCAATACTTTAAGGTGGGACATCCTACAATTGGTACTGGGCTTCTTATTTGCCAATTTATGGTTTCTGGTGTTATCGTCTGTGTATGATTACTCCAATTATTTTTTAATGTGTGTTTCTGTTTATCTGTGCTACAGCAATTGTGTGGCATACAGGCATGTGCATGGCAGTCGGAGGAATACTAGGAGTCATTTCTCTTGCCATCTTATAATATCCATTAATAGAACTCAAAACATCAGGGCTATGAGCAAGCACTTCTATTGGCAAAGCCATCTCACCAGTACTCCCTTACTGGCCTTGATCCTCACTGCACTGGTCTTGGGTGTCATTTGTTGACACATTTAGGGAATTTTTCTTTGTGGTAATGACATGTCAACAAATGCCAAATCTGCCATGGAGGTCAAGCTCCTCTAACACATTTGATTTGAGCTAAAGAATAGTGTTCATCCACTAGACAGCTTATGTGTAGTTTCAACTTGCTCAGGTAGAAATACTCTGCATCCAATTTTGAAAATGAACATTTTTTTTTCCTGATAAGGACTTCCCACCCACCTCTTGCTTCCATTAGGCGGTAAAGAACCTGTCACTACATTTCTGGTTAAATTCTATTTAAAAATCCTTCCTGGCTACATTTCATTTCATAAGTCTATGTTGCCATTTCACTCTTACAATTATGTGTCCTACCTAAAGATAAGGAAAACTCCCCTGTGGGTGTGTGCACATGTGTACACACACACACACACACACACACACACACACACATTTACATTTTATAGCAAGTGAGCAATTATAACAATTACCTCTAAGAATCTGTGATAATCAGGAGAAGGGTGAAGCTCCAGAAGGAGTGACAGAAGAAAAGACATGAACGATGATTTTCGAATATCTGTTAGAGGCATACATGATGATGTGCATCTTCAAACCAGCTACCAGCTTAATAAATATACAACCAGGATGAACTAAAGCTTAAAAATGAGTAAAGAAAATACAGAGGTAGTATAATGCGTATATGAATGTGTGAATTTGCCAAGAAATTTTTTTTAATTTGGAGAGTTTTCAAATTAATTTTGGAAAGAAAAGTCCTCATTTCTCATCAGATTATCAACAAGGTAGGGGGGACAGGCTTTAATTTTTCTTACTTTTTATTTGTATGTGCATGGGAGTAGGGTATGTGCACATGAATGCATGTGCCCAAAGAGGCATGAGGCATCCAATATCCTGGATCCAATACAATGGGAAGTTGTAAGCTGACCGACTAAGGTGCTGAGACTCAAAGTCAGGGCCTCCGAAGGAGCAGTGTGCACTCTTAAACACTGAGTCACCTCTCTAATATGTAAATTTTAAAATAGCACTGTAAAATAATTTGATGAGAAATAAGCAGAGTAAAAAGGGTTGTGCTGCAATGTGAAAGAATGAGAAAGATTTGGGCTAGGTTCTGTTCAGTTGTGTTGGTATAGGTGTTCGTTTTCAGTGAGCATCACTATGAGTCCACAGCTTCTGGCAATGAAACACTTTCAAATCCAACTCTAAAATGCCTCCGAAGAGCCCCAAATGTGGAAACAATGCAATATGATCAAAATATGCACCTATAAATACTATGGGTCTATCACATGATAAATAAATATTATCAAGTATTTGTACATTCAAATGTGTGTGTGTGTGTGTGTGTGTGTGTGCGCGCAATGGAGCAAGGCAGAGGCAGAGAGACTACTTCTGCTAATGTGCTAATGTCTGCAACTAGTTGGCAAATATACCTCCCTCAATATGAATGCTCTGCATGGGACTTCTGGGAATAAGCCTTTCTGTATTGAATACACACACATAAACATAGAAATTGGAATGTTCACATGTACACATTCATATATATTTTAAATAACATTTCAATGCAGTTTGAAAATACATATGTATATACATACTCACACACATGCTGAAATGCCATCCTTCAACATAATTCATGATGTATATTGAAATGTATCAAAGCAGAAACACATTCCAAAAAGAAATACTCACTGGTGCAATTAAATCATAAAGAAGTTTAATTTGTTCACTTAGTAGTTAAATGTTTATTTTGACATTTTGGTCGGCAGAATCTTTGATGAGAATGAACCTGGAATGAATTAAACTTGGTTATAATTTAAGCTCATGAGTTAACGTGTTTCTTCAGGGAGCATACTTGCACTTTGATGCATTTATGTGAACACTTGAAAATACCCATTTTGACTGCTTTGAACTTGAAACCTAAACATATTTGTGATGGTTTTATTTAAGAAATGAACTGGAATATTTGTGGAACTGAAGATCAATAAGTCATTTTATGTGACAGCTTTATTGAGATATAATATTCTACTATATTCTTTCCTTTTGAGGTCTTTTAGTCAATGACTTAAAATAGTAGATAATACTACAATCAAAATTAAAATCAAATTTGTTTTTCTATTTTTTATCTGCCTACACATTAACATATTAATTATTATGCATTTCCATATATATTTAGATTTGGTTGATTCTAATCTGTCTTCTCTTTCTCTCTCTGTCCCACCCAAGAAACTCTATGTTAATAAAAAAATATTTTCCATTTCTTCTCACCCAGTCCTATACTTAGACATATGTAAGTTCTAATATAGTTTTAATTTATATAGTTTTATATTCTCAAATTTTCATATAAATGAGATCATAATCTCTTATGAGTGGTACCTTATATTTAGAATTGCTTAAGGTTAATCTGTATGGTAGTAGCTATCATGATTAATTCATCTACATTGCTGAGTAATACTCCATTATATGGATTACTACATTCTATTTATCCATTTATCACTCATTGACTCATGCATTGATTTCATGTAGGAACTATTTTCAATAATATGTCTATGAACATTCATATACAAAGTTTCACAAAGCTACATTTTTTGTTTCTCATGCCATAAATTCAAGTGTGCAATATATAAAATAACATGTGCCAGCTCCATATTTACAACTTTGAGAACCTAGCAGACTACTTGCCAAAGAGGCTTGCCCCATTTACATTCTCACCAAAAGAGCATGTGGGGAATCCAATTTCTAGGTCAACAATTTACCAAATTTGCATGTTTTCTGAACAATAGAGTGGAGGACTCATGTGACTTGTTGATGTGTGTTCACAAATACAGCCCTAGAAGATAAGACATGAATCATGTTGGATTCTAGACTGTTGTTAATTAATTGGTTAATTAATTTTATTTTTGATAGTTTCAAGCATGTTTATGATGAATGTCAGCCAATTTCAGCTCCCATATCCCTATCTCACCCACCTCCCTCTTCCATTGAAAACCTTCTTATCAATATGTGCCCCTTATATTTTCATATCTCTTTCTGTATATGATAAACTGAGTTTAATCCTTGTGGTTTATAGGATTGTAGGTAAAAGGTTATTTAATGGAACCAAGGAAACTAATCACTGACTGTACCACTAAAGAAAAATATGTCCTACCCCACTACCATTAACTACTCATAGTCACTCAAGAAGGGTGGGACCTCACATACTCATTTCCCACCTATGACAAAATGTTGACTGACCTATTCCTGTTCAGGTCTTGTACAGTTTAACACAACTGCAGTGAATTCATACATGTAAAAGATATGTCATCTCCAGAAGACATCTATTTTCTGCACATTTCTTCATCCTCTAGTTCATGCTTTCTTTCTGCCTCATCTCCCGTGATGTACCTTGAGCCTTGGGGAAGTGGTATTGAAACCCATTTAGGGCTAAGCACTTTACTGTCACTTTCAGCATTTTGACCAGTTATGAATATCTGCATTAACTTCTAACTGCTACACTAAGAAACTTCTCTAACAAGACTGAGCCAATATGGAGATAAATATAAGCACTTAGAAGTAGTTTGTCAACATACACAGCTATTTAACAAGCAAATTTGCCCAGGGCTTATGACTCCCCAATCACTTGCTCTTGACCAAATTTACCATAATGGGCATATGTTCCTGCCTGTGCAAATCTAAAAAAAAAAAAAAATTGGTAAACTCTATACCAGTCATACCACTATTACACTAGGGACACATTTTGCCCAGAAAATGCTAGATTATGTTTAAAATATAAAACTCAAATCATTTAAAACAATACCATTAAAGATGTATATCAATTAAATGTGGCAAATAATATTGTAGGTTATTTAATATATTTAAATATGTACTTCCAAATACTATGAGAAAAGACTGCTGTCATTCAGGAATGGATTAATCTTATAGGCATTATTATTCTTCCTAAACTATCAAATGCCACAGGCTTATTTTTTTTAAAAGATTTCTAACTTACTGTATTATGGGTATGCTCTAACTTGTTTGTTTTAAATAAAAAAAAAAAAACCCTGAAGATTGCATAAGAGAAACACTTAAAAATTCAATAAATTTAGTTCACCAAATTATACACTTTTTCACATTTTACTGTACATAGATAAAAATCTTAGTTAAAATGTTTATTTATGATATAACACTATAGTGGATTTTAAGCTCTGAATAAACACAAGAATATAATAATACTAATAATATCTTTAAGTGCATAGTGTGGGTCAATAAATAGACAAATTAGTTCACATTTGTAATGGGACAACATTCACAACAACCTACTGAAGGAGTTGTCATTAATTTTCCCAATTTACATATGAAAAAGTGGGACACACAGAAGTTAAATTCCTTGCCTTTATTATGCAGAGCATGAATGATAAGCCATGACAAGAAGCAGGACTTGTCTGGTTCCAGAGTAAACTCCATACTAACAAAACTGTATCTGTTCAAAAGAACTCCCATCTGAGTGCAAAGAAAAAGCACTTCTGAAACGCATCTCCTGCAGGAAGGATGTCTAGCATGTTCATCCTCTTGTTTCACTGGGTCACTGGAAACAAGACACTACAGGTTATAGAGATAGTGTTTCTCTTACACATACTTATTATTTTTAGATGTCTGTAGAATCCGTGACTTTGACGTATTGGTCAAAATATCTAAGAGAACAACTTAAAAGAGGAGAGGTATATTTGGTTCTTGGCTTCAGAGGCTTCAATCTGTGGTGGATTTGTTGTTGTTGTTGTTGTTGTTGTTGTTGCTTTCTTTTTGGTTTGGTTTTGCTCTATGCACTTGGGCAGCGCAACATAATGATGCAAACGTATCAGAGGGCATTCTTTACCTAACTGGGGACAGGAAACAAAAAATATGGTAGGAAGGAACTGTATCCACAACTCCCCACCCCCCCCACCCCGCCACAAAGACTTCTATCTGATGATAGGCCCCACATTCTAGAATTTCCATGAACTCCTCAAATAACTCCACCAACTGGGTCTAAGCCCATAGCACATAAGCATTTAAAGTATATTTCATATTCAAACCATAACATTAAGTTAAATACAAACTGATTATGAGCAGCCTACAATACCTTTTATTCTACTTTAAAATATTCCAATCAATAGATAATTAGTGGGAAATTATCAGAGTTTAAGTCTAGAAAACTGTATTATATTGGGAAAAGAGCAACATTTTTGAAATGTAAATGCATACAGAGGTATATAGTATTAATAGTCTTAATGAATTTAATGTACTCACAATAAGGGAAATAACCATGATGCTTACTAAAAGAAAACTGTAAAAACACACCACCTGTAAAGTGTGATGTGTGCTTGAAAGTGGCCCACTGAGTTATTTCCATTATGTAAATCTAGGAGTTAAAATACCAAAATGCTATTATTTTGTGGTGTGTGTGTGTGTGTGTGTGTGTGTGTGTGTGTGTGTTAGGAAAATACCGATCCCATTCACAACTGGCAATGGGTTCCACACCAGCTCCTTGACCACATACAAAGTTAATCAGAATCTGTAAACAGATGGTTAGTTTGTAATCTGAATTCTGTTCTACACTCTTGCTTGCTTTTATAAAACTTGGGTGTTTCTTTATGGACGCTGAATTTAAAAGTGTTTTAATGTTGGCCTTGATTTAAATTTCATAAAATTTCTTCAGAATTACTATGTTCAAAATTTTTAATCAACTATGGAATCTAGACAAAAGACAGTTAAATAAATTTAATCAACTGTGATATAAATAATCATACTGAAATGCACAACTTAGAATTACCACTTTTATTTTATACTTAAACACACACAGAAGAATAAGCATTTCAATATGATAATTAATAACTTATCACTTAATTAACAGCAATTAAAGAAACACTTAGAAATAACTGTCATCTCAAATCCCAAAATAAATTAAAATTATTTCTTGTAAATTCAACAAAATTACCTATCATATACCTATAGGAATGTAACCCAGCATTGCAGCAGTATATTCTCAATATTTTAGCTAAAGTATCTCCTTAAAGGGGCCGTTATCTGCCTCAAATGATATGAATCTACTGTGCGGACTTGCATAAAGATATACTCCTAGATAATTCTATATTCTATTTTGAGGACCAAAGTGTATACAATTACTATATGAGATTATGGCATATTTAAACATTGTGGATTTTTAAATGATACTGGCCTAGCAGTCAATGTGATGTCAGTGTCTTGTATGCTCACACAGTATGGGTATTCTCTTTACATTTTCCATGTGTTTTGGCTTCTACGATACAAAGTGACCAATCTTGCTGCTTCCAGGTTCCATACTTCCCACCTTCTTCCATTCTCTGGAGACTCTGGTGAACCTTGGTAGCTACATAGTTTTATTCCTTTCTATGCACTCTCTCAGCTCTCCCTTTTAGCACATACCCATTCCTCTGTGTCAGCCACAGATACCTAGCAGCATGATACCTGGTTCCATAAGTATCTTTGACTCGGATCAGTGTCCTGCTCAGCCATAACTAGGGAAAGGAACACCCATAACTGGACACCCATAACTGGACAAATACAGACACCCATAACTGGACAAAGTGCTGACAGTGAGAGACTTTGGGGCACTCAATCCTGAATGGGATGTCTCCATCAAACCCCTTCCCTCATATCTCAGCGAGCTATGCAGAAGAGGAGGTATAAAGATTTTAAGACCCATAGAGGACAGAAGACACCAAGGAAACATGGTCTTGCCGACACAACAGGACCGACACACATATGAGCTCACAGAGATTGGGACAGCATGCATAGAGGATGCACCAGTCTAAGCCAGGTGGGATCCCAGTGCTGAGAAAGGAAGTGAACACAATTTCCCACCCCTAGCCAAGAAGCTATATCATTGACGACTATTTGCAAAGGAAAAATCAGCTTGCTTCAGTGGAATCTTACTTGGTAAAAAAACCACACTTAAGGCCAAGCCCCACAGCAGCAGTAGATGCCCAACACAAACTAATGGTGATTTTGTAATTTTTTTATATTTTTGGTTACATATTGCTCTATTTGTTTTTTATTTTAGGTTATTGTGTTTTAGTCTTATCGTTCTTTTGCTTGTATATTATGGTTTGCAGTTTTATATTTTTATGATTAAAGGTGTGTGTGTGTGTGTGTGTGTGTGTGTGTGTGTGTGTGTGTGTGTATACCGGTGTGTGTATGTTTTTGTTCTATTTTTGTGAGAAAAAAGTATGGAGTTGGGTGAATGGAACATATCTGGGAAGAAATGTGGGAGGGAAAATCAAAAGAATACATTGGTTGTCTTTTGTGACTTCTTGGTTTAGCTCTCAAAAAAAAAAAAACCAACCCATTTTTATTTGGTTTCTTAGTGTTTAATTTCTTGAGTTCTTTATAAATTTTGGAAAGTAGCCCTCTGTCAGATGTGGGGTTGGTAAGGATCTTTTCCCAATCCATAGGTTGCCATTTTGTTCTAGTGACAGTGTCTTTTGCCTTACAGAAGCTCTTCAGTTTCATGAGGTCCCATTTATTGAGCGTTGTTCTTAGAGCCTCAGCTACTGGAGTTCTGTTCAGGAAATTGTCACCTGTGTCAATGAATTCAAGGTTTTTCCCCACTTTTCCTTGTATTATATTTAATGTGTCTGGTTATATGTTAAGGTCTTTGACCCACTAGGAATTAAGTTTTGTACAAGGTCATAAATGTGGGTCTATTTGAATTCTTTTGCATGTGGACAGCGAGTTAGAACAGCACCATATGGGTCTATTTGCATTCTTTTGCATGTTGACTTCCAGTTAGATCAGCACAATTGTTGAAGATGCTGTCCTTTTTCAATTGTATGGTTTTAGCTTCTTGGTCAAAAATTAAGTGACCATAAGTGTGTGGGTTTATTTCCAGGTCTTTAATTCTATTCCATTGATCAACTGGTCTGTTTCTATACCAGTACCATGCTGAGAACTCAAGAAATTAAATGCCAAGAAACCAAATAATCCATTCAAAAAATGGGGTACAGAGCTAAACCGAGAATTCACAAAAGAGGAATCTCTAATGGCCAAGAGACACTTGAAGAAATGCTCAACATCCTTAATCATCAGTGAAATGCAACTCAAGACGACCCTGAGATTCCATCTCACACCTGTCAGAATGGCTAAGATCAAAAACTCAAATGACAGCACAGGCTGGCAAGGTTGTGGAGAAAGAGGAACACTCCTCCATTGCTGGTGGGAGTGCAAACTTGTACAACCACTACAGAAATCAGTCTGGAGATATCTTAGAAAACTTGGAATAGCTCTACCTCAAGACCCAACCATACCACTCCTGGGTATACAGCCAAATGATTCCTCACCAATCCACAAGGACATATACTCAGCTATGTTCATAGCAACTTTATTTGTAATAGCTACAAACTGGAAACAACCCAGATGTCCCTCAACTGACGAATGGATAAAAAAGCTGTGGTACATTTACACAATGGAATACTACTCAGACATCAGAAATAAGGAAATCATGCAATTTGCTGCCAAATGGATGGAACTAGAAAGGCTCATCCTGAGTGAGCTAACTCAGACTCAGAATGATTCTACTCACTTATAATTGGATTGTACCTACATAGTACAGGATAACTATCCAACAACCAACAGACTGAAAGGAACAGGAACATAGACCTTGTCACCTGTTAGTGGGACACTTTGCCCTAGTGGAGCTGCCATGTAGGCCCCCAGTGCAAGAGGAATCTCTTAGCCCTCATGTGGCTGCTGAAATGAAGGGGGCTGATATGTAGGGCACCCCACACAGGAAGAGTAGGCGGGAGAAGGGGGAGAGGGTGGGAGGGTGAGAAGTGGGCCTGGAAAGGGTGGAGGGAGGGGACTGTGATGGAGATGAAGTAATAAATAAACAGTAATAGAATAAAAACATAACATATTGTTTGAACTTTTATTAAATAATTAAGTCAAAGGAAAAGTAATGAGCAGTTGCCTTCAGGGTATCAAAATAAATGGTTGTATACACAACTGGGTATAACAAAATAACACTTTTGCCTTTAACAATCAAGAATATACTTTCTATGAGAATCCACAATCCTAAAGTACTAAATGAAGTTGTGGATTCTTCAGATTTCTCTTTTGTATGTGTGTGTAAAAGTAAACTGTCCTGTGGATTACTAGAGTAGAACTAAGGTTACTTGATTTTGGACATAGCTCAAACGTTCAAGACATTTGTTTTATGAAATAATATCTCTCTCTCTCTCTCTCTCTCTCTCTCTCTCTCTCTCTCTGTGTGTGTGTGTGTGTGTGTGTGTGTGTGTGTGTGTGTGTCTGTCTCTCTGTCTCTCTTCCTCCGTCTCCCTGTCTTTCTGTCTTTCGATTTCTCTTTCTCTTCCTCTCTGTTTTTCTCTGTCTCTGTGTCTCTCTCTATCTCCCTATCTCTCTCTCTCTCTCTAACTCCATATATGTCTCTCACAATGGATTTGAGGGTTTTTCAGATACCAGGCCAGAACTGAACCACAGTTTCTAAACTGCTCAGGCATTGTGTTTGCCACCTTCCGTCTTCAACGCTTCAATCGCTGGTTTTATAGGACAGCGCCACCCAAATCTAGCTCAGATGTCACCTTGTAAAATGGAAGTTCAGATGACAAGAAGTTAGAATTCTCTGAAAAGTTGCTATGAATTCTTAACATACATAATTGTCAACTATTAAGCATATTTGTTTATCTATTCAAAAACCTTATGAGTTAAGTAGTATACTAAGCATCTTAAGGATACAAAACTAACTCTTACTCAGACTACATTGTTAGTCATCACACATTATATCACGGAATTCAGAACTAACTAGTCATTATGTAGATGAACATTAAAAGAGAACAGGCATGCAGGTTCAGATGGAGCTGGATAGGAGAATTACATGTATATGAGAACAGGACATAAATTGGAACATCACAAAATATGAACAAACATAAAACTTTCAGGATTGATTACTTGATTAGGAAGATCAAGTAAATTTCAGAGAGAACAGGCTAGTGGAGTTGCATGTGCACATACAGATCACATTTCATAGAGAAGGCAGACACATAAAGGCTCAGGGAGTTGTAGAAAAAAAGGCTTCAGAGTGAAAAAATATGAGTGAAGTTTAGACAACAGTGGGACCATTTTACTAGACTAAGGAAGCTTAATATTAATCATTAGAATATTCATTGATCAACAGCACCAAATTGTGGGATGATATCACAGGAAAGACAGAGGCTTATATGATATAGCTTTTGAAACTTTTGAGAAGCATAACACTGTAGATTGTATGGAGGCTTTAAGGGAATATTAACATGGAAAATATTCATTAAATGAATTAAATTGTGAAGAGAAAGAGTCATTGAAAGGGCCAACAAATTTAGGGAGGACTGTGCTTTGCTGTAAGAATGGAGAGAAATGTTGTAGAAAGAAAGAATCAGTTTCCTTCAGGGACAAGACCCCTGATAGTTTATCTAATCCCAGGCAGTCATTCCTAACCCTTTGTACACTACAAACAATACTAACTTGTACATATAAGCCACACTCAATTGGTGATGGTGGTAGGGTGTGTGTGTGTGTGTGTGTGTGTGTGTGTGTGTGTGTGTGTGTGTGTAAAACAATAATAATTAAAGAAGACATCATAAATTTAAGAGGGAGTCAGTGTGACATAGGAGAAACTGGAAAGGAGAGATAGAAGTGTGGAGATGATGTAAGCATGTTACTCATATATGAAATTCTCAAAAAATAAAAAATTTAAATTAAATGAAAATAATGCTGCACAATCTTCAACAAATGGTGCTTGTCTAACTGGATGTCAACATGTAAAAGAATGCAAATTGATCCATACTTATCACCTTGCACAAAACTTAAGTCCAAGTGGATCAAAGATCTTAACACACTAAATCTAATAGAAGAGAAAATGGGGAAAAGCTTCAAACTCATCAGTACAGGTGACAACTTCCTGAAAAGAACACCAATAGCTCAGATTCTAAGAACAACAATCAATAAATGGGACCTCATGAAACTGAAAGTTTCTGTAAGACAAAGGACACTGTCATTCAAACAAAACAGCAACCTACAGACTGGGAAAAGATCTTTACCAACCCATCTGACAGAAGGCTAATATCCATAATTTATAAAGAACTCAAGAAATTAAACACCAAGAAACCAAATAATTTAATCAAAAATGGAGAACAGAGCTAAACCGAGAATTCACAAGGGAGGAATCTCTTGTTCTGGAATCCCCTGGAAATGGATCAAACTGGTCTGTGGACAGCTAAAGAAAAACAAAGAAGTGTCTCTAATGGCTGAGAGACACTTGAAGAAATGCTCAACATCCTTAATCATCAGAGAAATGCAATTCAAGAAGACCCTGAGATTCCATCTCACACCTGTCAGAATGGCTAAGATCAAAATCTCAAATGACAGCACATGCTGGCAAAACTGTGGAGAAAGACAAACACTCCTCTATTGCTGGTGGGAGTACAAACTGGTACAGCCACTGTGCAAATCAGTCTGGCAATATGTTAGAAAACTTGGAATATCTCTACCTCAATACCCAGCCATACCACTTTTGGGTATACATCCAAACAATTCCTCACCTAACCACAGGGACATATCCTCATCTATGTTCACAGCAGCTTTGTTTAGCTTTGTTTGTAATAGCTAGAAACTGGAAACAACCCAGATGTCCCTCAACCGAGGAATGGATAAACAAACAAACAAACAAAAACTGTGGTACATTTACACAATGGAATACTACTCAGCTATCAGAAACAAGGAAATCATGCAATTTGCAGCCAAATGGATGGAACTAGAAAAGCTCATCCTGAGTGAGCTAACCCAGACTCAGAAGGATGCACATGGCATCTATTCACTTATAATTGGATTTTATTCATATGGTACAGAATAACTATCCTACAACCAATACACCAAAAGAAACAGGAACAAAGACCTTGTTACCTGTTAGTGGGACACTTTGCCCTAGTGGAATTGTCAAATAGACCCCCAGTGCAAGAGGAAGCTCTTAACACTCATATGACTGTTGAACTGAGGGGGGGCTAATATGTAGGGGCAACCCACTCCAGAGGAGTAGGATAGGTTGGAGAGGGGGAATGGGGTGAGAGTGGGATCAGGAGGGATGGAGATTGGGTACTGTGATGGAGATGTATCTTGAAGTAATAAATAAAAAATAATAATAATGCCATACAACATTTTGGGGAAATGATAAGGTATAATAACCAACTGGATTTGGAGTTAGAAATTCTGTCTGCTACATTTGAAAAGTACTACTTAATCTTTACCCTATAATTCTCCATGCTAAACCTGTTGGTATCAATATATGAAGGAAGGATGAGGGGAGGTTGATATATTGATGGACCATAAGCCCATCTTTTTAGGAACATTTGACAGGGCAATCAATACTACTGTACCCACCCTTAGCCTATATATACCCACCGTTAACCTAATTCTCCTCTATATGCTAATTACTGCTTATGCTTTCCCCACCGTATTGCTCTTACTCTACCAAGATCTCTGACCACAGGATGGTGTTCTGGAATCCCCTGGAAATGGATCAAACTGGTCTGTGGACAGCTAAAGAAAAACAAAGAAACTTGTGATTGTTCCAGTAAGGAGTGGAATAACCAAAGTTTGTAAAGTATATTCTAGTAAGACATGCTAAGCTAGATAATAAATTAGGAATAATAAAGAGCTATCATCATATCAATGACATCAAAAGAAAAGATAATGTGAGACCCTGAGAAAGTTGATAATTTTGTATGAGTTTTGAATTAACTTTATCACATTAATGTCTGTTCCCAGACTATATGCAATTTGTCACATTTCATCCATTATTTTTTATTGAAAAAATGATAGTATAGTTTAATTGCAATTCTTCTTTCCCTTTCCTCCCTTTAAATACTCTGTATATCCCTGTGCACTGTCCTTGAAATTCATGGCTTTATTTTTAACTGATTGTTATTTCATGCATATATGTATATAGAAATATGTTCCTAAACATAACCTGTTCAGTCCATTTAATCTCCTTTTAACCTTTTGCTTGCTTTTTTCTCTTAACACTTGGTCTAATTCCTTATGTCACACAGTTTTCTGTCACTTTCCTCCTATTTAAGGCTAAAGTCTTCAGCCTTGGACTGAGCTGTCATTTCTAATTTTGTATTTACTCACTTTTTCCCATTATACTTTCTCTTTCAAATAATTCCTTCCACACAGACCAGATCAACACTACAGCAGAGGCTTTCAGTGGTGATATAGGTGCCCAGGTCATCAAAGGCATGGTCAGGATCTGCTTAGCAGTGTGATATCTCCCATTCTTTGAATTCTCACATCCATACATCAAAGAACAAAACACTATTTCTTTTCTTGGAAAGTATTTCAAGTTTATGTTATTTAATGATATCCTTAGATTAAGTCTAAAAGACACAAATGGTATTTGCCCCCATGAAAGAGATAATTAGTCATTCAAGTTGAAAAAAATGAAAACTAGGTCTGAAAAATAAGAAGAGAAAACACAGAAGGCTAAAGAAGATTGTGACGACCTTAGTAGACTAAAGGAAAGTGGTACCTGTCAAATCTTCCCTTGGATCATGCAATTTAAGCAGAATTTAGGAGGCATATTTGTTCTAGTCTCTCCCACTTTCAGAATCAGTTTTCCCAACAACGTAACACACATGTTCCCAGTTAACATAATAAACTACATATGTAATGTTAACTACATCATTTCAGAGCTCCATTTACAGATGCTTCATTTTGTTCAACTCCTCCTGCCCACCCCATAGGAAAGAGGCTGTTAATCCTCATCCTCTGTGGAAAGCTTATGCTATGGCTGGCAAAAATGTGAGGAAAAGAAGCTTTGTATTCCAGTTGCCATGTTATCTGTGATACACACACATATGCATTTCATCTCTAGTGTTGTTCTTCATTAATTCATTTTGGAATTCGCAATGTATCATTTCAGCATTGTGTTAGGTCAGCTCAGAGCAGATTTTCCTAGATGTACAATTCACTCCTTTGCAGTGAGGTTTGCAGCTATAGTGAATGGGAAGCAAAGGCATGGTCAGGATCTACTTAGCAGTGTGATATCTCCCATTCTTTGAATTCTCACAAATTTATACTCTATAGGCTGAATAAAGTTTTAGTAGCATCATAAGCTTAGAACTCATTACAAAAAAACAGACTGTATATGTGTATATATCATATAATACATATACATTATTAATGGACAGTATAGTTAAACTCTTACCACTTTTTCTTGGTTCTTAGAGGATTCAACAATAAAGTCATTGTTATATATTCAATCATGATTCTGATATCTGAAGAAATATACTGGTCTCTTATTTAAAATCTTCAAATTTCACCATAGACACATAAAGAATATCTTTTGTTTAAGAGTTATAATAAGCACTATGTGAAAGGACTGAGATACCCTTGTACTTTGTTACCTGTTAGTGGGACACTTCACCCTACTGGAACTGCCATTTTGGTCCCCAGTACAAGAGGAAGCTCTTAGCCCTAATGTGGCTGATGAACTGAGGAGGACTAATATGTGAGAGCACCCCACATCAGAAGAATAGGATAGGTGGGAGAGGGTTTAGAGGGTGGGAGGAAGGGAAGGGAAGGAACTGTGATAGAGATGTAACTTGAATTAATAAATAAAAGTTTTTAAAAATCCTTAATATGAACAGAATTATACCATAACTTCTCCCAAATAAAAGCTAAAAACATGACCATGAAATATTTTTAAAACCTAAAAAGAAATACTAAAAATTATTTGCAGTTTTATGGGGCCACATTAACTTTCAGAAATATGATTTCTTTGCAGACAAGCAAGAAAAATGACATGAATGTTTGCACGGAAGCTATGGTTTCTTTTATCAGCCAGCTTTCCCTTTTCAGTGTATGCGGTGCCTCACTTCCAATATCTGATCAAGACCAGAAAAAGACTCCTAAAACAGGGCTGTGCACACCAGTCCTATGGAAAGGGAATGTGGGGATTGACAAGATTCTCTACTGCGCTGTGCACTTCAGATCTACCATTCTCATCTATCACTCTGCATTTCATATCAAATTGATTTTGACACATTATACTTGAATAAAACAGTGGTAGAACATGCATGCTCATTTACACCTTGATATTAATTGTTACACTTTTATGCACTAAATAAATGTACATAATTGGTAAAAATGCATGATAATTAGGTCAAATTAACCAAATATGCATTGTAAAAAAAAAGCACCTCTCTGTCTTATTCATTGCTATGTACCAACCTGTATAATAAAACGTATGCATGTATATTATAAAATAATTTACGACTGCACATAATATCTCAAAGAAAATAATTTTTCTAATTATCCAATGAAGCAAAGTAAACTTCTATTAAGTTTAGACTGAAGTTCAGTCAACATGATTTGTTCTCATGTGTGAAGTAAAGGTTTCCTTGACTAAACACATCTATGTTGAGAGGTTCAAGAAGCATCAAACACTAAACACAGAAGAGTCCCGTGAGGGTAAGGGAACTTAAGTTACTAGGAAATCTATGGGAGAAAGTGAGATAGCAAACACATAGTCAATCCACTTTCCTTTCAATGGCTCTTTTTTGAAATAGCTGCATCACCATAACACTTCATCTTCTTGTTGGTCAAAATCATGTTTCCCCAAAGAATTTAGTTTTGAAAAACAGGGAGGAGTGGTGCCACCAGTACTGCCAAATCATACCAGAAATATGTCATATAACTTAAGCAATTAGGTTGCTGTTAGCATATAAGTGATTTCGAATAGAAGATTGAAAGTCTCTTCGGAACATACTGCAATGCCTATACCAGAATATTGTTAACATAGCAATAATTTCTGAGCCAAATAGTTATAGAAGGGAAAAATTTGTCAGAAAAATTTTATAAAAGAAAGGAGTTTATGGTGGTGCATGCATTCATTAACTAAGGCATAGAACAACACCTCTCTCAGCTGAAAGTCTGAGAGAACAGGTTTTGTTCCTTTGTGATATTTATTCATCTATTCATTGTGAAATGTTAGAGATCAAACCTGTGCATTCTACTAAAGCACTCTTCAACATAACAATACATTCATCTTTCTGCCTTTGTTCTTAAAAAGACTTTGAATGATTCTGGCTCTTAAACCTATCAATGAACATATAATATAATGTAATTTTTCCAAAAAAGTAACAAACAAGTATTATCCTTTAAATATTATTCATTTTTTCACAATTCTAGAGGGGTGTTACTCCCATTGCAATCTGCTACCAGTTGATCCAAACATTTCTGTAGTATGTACACCTGCCTTGTGTATTGTAAGAGGTTAATCTCACCTTTGACTTCTACACACTAGATGTCAGTAGTATTCCCCCTTCTCTAAATTGTGACTATTTAAAATGCCACACATGTGTTAAGAAGATAGCTAGATTTAATATAGTAACACACACATACACACACACATTCATACATTGCCATATCAAAAAACTTCCTGATGTTAAGGACAGCTATTCAAGAGGAAGAGACATAACCTTTGGTAAAGACAGGCTCACTGAGAAAAATCAAGAAGCAATAGCTGTCAACTTCACAGTAAGGACAAAGAGTGAGAACTGAGACATCAGGGATAAGAGCTAGATTTTGGCATACTGGGTGTTGTGATGTAAGGACCAATATAGGATCTTTACTAGTACAGACAACATAAACAGCTAATATTCTTGTGCCTCAACATAGAGATGGTCAATACTAAGCACATGCTGCCTAGGACTGTGATAATCCTTGGCATTAAGAAATTGCTAAAAAAAAAAAAAAAAAAAAAAAAGAGTTTGTTTAATACACCTCATCAACCTCATCAAAAAAAAGATAAATAGTACAATATATTTTAGGAAGTTTTTCAGCAGAATAATGAACTTCTTGACCTTTAAACTTTTATTAAAGAAAAAAACGGCTTTGTGCTTATGTATGTGTTACGATTTTCACAATAATATATACTAACAATAATCTCTTTCATTGACAGATATTTGATTTTTATGGTTCAAGAAACAGACTCTACTCATAAGGAGATGCTTGGGGGATATAGTGCTAAAATCCCACAGCCACACCTATCAGAATGCTAAAGAGAAGTGTGCATTTTACAGGCAAGACTTTAGGCCATAGACACACAGTATGGGAAGCATGTGCAATGCAAAGGCAAAGAGCAGAGAGAAGCAGCAGGGCAAAGAAGCTTCTACCTCCAAGTGTACAACAGGAAGAAAATGTGTGACAAGAGTCAGAATGCAAAGGGCCTGAGCCAGAGGCTGTGTATAGGCCAGTCTCATTTTGCAAGAATCTTTGGAAACTTGACCCAGAGAAATTAATAAGCAAGCCCAACTCTAAAGTTTGAATGGCAGCCTAAAACAGGGTTGTGAGAATGAGAATGGAGTGCACGGCTTTCTCATCATGATGTTCTATAGACCTCACGTACCCCTGAGGCTATGAGGAGAGGGTTGAGATAAGGGGATACCAGCAGGAACTGAAAAAGGGATTGGGAGGAAGTCAATAATTATGTTCCCTATTCACTTGTGTTTTTGACATTAAAATCAATCAGCAAACACATATAGCGGCTGACTTTGGTGTGGAGCAGGGCTCTGTAGCTTACTAGCTTTGTCATTTTGACAAATTAGTTAAATTCTCTGATCCTTGGTTCTCATATATGAAATAAACACACACACTAAGTGAAACCTTGGTAAAAACAAACATTCACAGTGGATCACATTCTTGCTGATGAGCTGCCAGTCTTCACCGGACCTCAGTTTTCAAACAAAGGTGGGCGGGGCACACTGGGGCTCCTTTGCCCTGTCTTGGGGTCATTTGGAGCATTCTCAGGTCATTATGCTGTCACTTATACATAATGTACGTCTGAGCCTCTTACATTTTGTGAACTTTAGTTACACAATGGACCATCTACAAATTTTCCCTAATTTTGTAAAAACAACTCTGAGCTTTGAGGTTAAATTTTCTGGAGGAACTTATGATCCTTTGTAGATGTGTTGCACAGTGTTTTTAAAAACAGCAGCAAGGCACATGTAGTTGTGTGGGGTATGAGGCATGTTTAATTGCACTAGATATGGGGGGACTAAAGAAAAAACATGCAAATTTTTATATGAAATTAAATATGGAAGAGAATGTTTATTTGGAACTAAATGTGCTATGTATTTTTAGTGAGACATTTAGAAGCAAGACAGTGGGAAAGAAAGCCCCTTCGAAATGAACATCCAAAGTAAGCTTCATCAACTTCATGGTTCCTCTGCCTGTGGGGTTGGGTGAGGATTAAAGAAGATCATGTGTAGAGATACTTAAAACCTGATATTAGAAACTTATCTCTAGTAATTGTTAGAATTATTACTATTGCTATTGTCAAAATAGTGAATAATATGATTATCTAGCATGTACCAAGTCATAAAATGCTGAAGATCTTGAGAGACGTGAGAGGTGATGGGAACAGCTATCCTGTATGCTGATGTCTTTCTGAGAAAGCTGAACCCAGCTGCCCTGCAGGCATAATGAAATGATGTTGTGTGATAAAGTTTCCAATGAGGAAAGTGACCCCCATTCAAGACATCCTGGAGAGCAGAACCAACCTTGAGAAGTAAAGAACCCCACTCAAATCATATTCTTGGACAATAAAAAGAACACTTGGAAAGTAGGGTTGTTTTGAGGGGACAACATCCACATATATAACCATGATGGTAACAACATAAGCGTATCCTAAAAGGTATACAGGCAGGTAAATGATAGCGTATGAATTATTAACAAAAGTGGGCAATTAATTTTGTCCAGAGACTGTTTTAAAAGGCTTGCAGAAATATATGAGTAAACACCAGGCATAAAGAATATTAAGCATGATGAAGGTTGGGTGAACAGATATTGACAAGGTAGACCTGAAGACTGACAGAAGATGAAATTACAGCACTACTGCTTTGGACTGGAACTTCCTACCACATTAAGACATTTGGCCTGCTGTGCATGGAGAGCTTAATGTATCAACAGTTTTTGGTTTTGTTTTTGTTTTAAGTTTTATTGTAGCTTTTGCAAAGTTGTACAGTGTTCACTGCTGAAGGCAGAAAGAGCCCTGAAGAGTGAAGCTACAAAAGCTGTACACCACATGACTCCAAGGGGGTGCCATTCATACATACTACAGTGGGAACAATGGAACCTCAGGTTCTAGAGTTGGAAGGGATTCTCTTCAGCTTTTCTGACAGTTGATACTGCCTTAAAGTAAAAAAAAAAAAAAAATGAGATTGAAGTAATGTGAAAATGGAAGGGGATTAAATTCTTATGTATCTCAGGAAAAGAAATTTCTCCTTAGGATTGATTTCATGTTGGCCAGGTTTTACTAAATGAGGAGCTAGAAAATTTGGAGCCTTTCACATTGAATGATGAGGATCCTTTTAAGTGTATCCTTAACTTTTATTTTTAAAAAAATAGATCAAAATAAAGACCGATTTTTATTTTCATTTACATGGAATTTTTAAGGAAAATCTTTCACTAGTTTTATCCACTATAAAATTATTGAGTTCATGTTCATGATACCATTAAGGTCCAAATAAATTCCCAGGCATAACAGAACACTAAAACCCTGAAGGAGATGCCAGGTGTCTAAGGCACCAGCAGTGTGTGAGAACTGCGTGTGAGTTCATGTGAGCAGACCAAAATCTCTGATGCATTCCATCTCTCTGAGTTCAGTGCTCACCTTGCCTAACTAAGTGTGGGCACTCACAAAGCCCTGCCACAATCATGCAGCACTAGCTTGAGTTTTTGTGTGACATTTATATCAAAACGGAATTTACTTGTCTTCAACCATATCACACAGATCCAAATAAGACTAATCTGCTTATCTTTAAATCCCCAACAAGTTCATGGTTCATGTTCTGTCATTTCTCCCTTATCAGATTAATTATCAACAATCTGAAAATAAAGGCAACTGCTTGCAAACATTGGTCTTCTCACCTCCCTTTTGGTCCTCTCCTGCAGCCTTTATATCTCTGCCATCATGCCTCCTTGCTATTTAAAAGACCCAGAATGCTTTTCTTTTTATTTTGGAATCTCCTGTCAGCTTTTTAGAAAACAGATTCCCAGGTTTCAGCCCCCCCTCCCCAGACTACAGAGTCTGAGTCAGTATGTATGGATACACATCCCCAAACAAAGACTGTGCTCAGAAATCTCTGGAAAGCACTGTTCAAATCTGCTTTATGGTGAATGAAGCCACATAGGTGCTGGGCAGACTGAACAAAACCACAGTAAACGCACACGTGCTGCCGTAAGCCAAATGGAATGCCTAAGTTTCCCAAACAGAAATCATTTAGCGAAAGAATTTAAATAAAAAGATGAGACTATGAGGCATCCAGAAAAGAAAAAAGACCCCGAAGAAGATGGGAAGTCATAGGCTCCAACTAGAAGCTTTTCAGTTTCCAAATTTGCAGCCTGATCCCAATAATTCACCTCCTAAGGACTGCCCACAAAACACAGAGAATTGTGTTTTTCCCCTATTTGCATGAGAAAATACATTTCAGTGAAGGCAAAACATACCCCTCACCATATTTTAAGATGATTACAGCCAATCTCAGGTAGTTAAAGTAATTTAGCCTTCATCCCGGTACCTTATACCCCACCTGAGGCATGCTGAGCTCCTTGGAAATGGGCCACCTATTGTTCCTCACTGCTTAATTATTATATTAACATAGCGAAGCTGCCTCTGAATTACCTCTTCACCGTGAGTAGGCTCTTTCTATAGAAAAGCCTTTTGGTGATATGTGACGGAGGTAATTTTTCTTGTCAGCTTATTTCAAACATCCAATAAGTATAAATCCGACACTATTTGAGTTTTGCCAACATTTTGCTTCTATGTCATTGTTCTGTTTTCATGACATCTTTACCCCCAAGTAAAGCTTCATTTCTGAGTCTGAGTGCAAAGCAGGCTGCCACTTTTCTCAGAATACTCAGTGCTGTTTTGCTGCTGTGGCTCCTGGGACTTGGGGCACCTTTGTCCTTAGTAGGCAGAATCTGGCCTGCTTGGGAACACAGCATGAGAGCACATAGTGAACTTTGGCCCACTCGGCAGAGATTTTCATATTGACTAATTGAAAACTGGTGGACACCCATGTCCATACACACAAGAAAGTGAATAAGAGCTTTTATGGAGCATTACGTGAGCAAAACTGGCAACCACAAATTTTACCTGTTCTGTAACTTTGACCTATGTGGCAAGAGCAAAAGAACCTTGGTCAGAAGAAGAAAATATATGGAACTTTCTATGGCATTCCAAGTTAATAATCAGTTCTCCAGTGAGTCTCTAAGAATTAAGGCCTGTTTTTAAGTACTTTAGCCACACCCGTACACTGTGTCTGCCTCTGCAAATTTAGCACATGATATGTAGTAAGTTAAATAATAAATACTGATTTTTATTTAAGTTACATGTATGGACTCTTGAAGGCCTAAGACTGGGGTAAGAACTACTACCCACACAGGCTTTAAGATTAGCGGGGTCCAATTGCTGGTGTGCCAAGGAGAGCTGGTACCCAGTTTCCACTCACAGAAGCTGCATCCTCCCAGTTTTGCATCAGGGTGCACACAATTCTATTTTCTACATCTGATTTGAGAGCAACAGTTAACAATATAGCAGAAAGCTTTCCTCAGTCCAGGAACCATGGGTAGATGAGGGTCTGGCTGGTGACTTCCCTGCCCGTGCTCACCACACTTCTGGAAAGCTAAGTCTCTTACCAATGGTAATTTTCCCCCCAGAAATCCCTCTTTGAAAAAGCAGTCTCCTAAAATATATATATATATATATATATATATATATATATATATATATTCCTAAGAAACCAACTTCTGTAGATTTTTCTTTACCTAGCCCTGTGCCTCACTTAGGTGGGACAGCTCTGAAGATGCAGTGTCATTTTTATAAAGTGCTGCTGTCAACTTAAATGCAATGACTGCTGAAGAGCCAGATCTCACAGCAGGAAAATAGAAGACAAATGGGTAGTGGCTAGGGAACCACAGTGTAACCTCATTTTAATCTTGAGCCTTCACCCCTCGGTGTGAGCAGCTGATAGACCCAGAATAGGTCAGGTCCAACCAAGTTCAAGTGGTGGCAGCTAGCGATACAGTGGTCGAGTTCAGTGGTTACAAACACGGGCTTGAAACTCAGACAAGCCTGTGGTCCCTGGGTTATCTTGTGTGACATTTAGAATAAAATACAGATAGAGGGAACTAACAGAAGAGTCGTGGGAGAGGCAATACCAACGAAAGGCAATGCAAGAAGTAGAATTCGAAACGTCAGCATCAACCTACATCATCAAAGTGCAAGGATCAACTCTCACTTATTCTTTTTTTTTTTTCTAGCTTCAGAGCAATTTAACAATAATTGAACCTGCTTACTCTATGCTGAGTACTAAGGTCTCTGAGTTCCTACTGTCTGTCTGGGGAAAAAGGGGCTAAGCTACAATGGATAAAAACAGCTCTAAAGCAACTCTGAACTTTACAACAAAAATATGAACAAAGTTAAATAACTTTGGAGGGCGGAAAACCCACTTCGGAGGTGGCCCTTAAAATACAGATAGTTTCCTCAGCAAAGAAGGGGGAAAGATTCTAAGCACAAAAAACAAACAGCAGAGTCTTAGCTTGGAAGGTCTGGAAATTACACATTATCTTGCTGTATTCAGACCTGAGAGAGAGAGAGAGAGAGAGAGAGAGAGAGAGTGAGGAAAGAGCAAGGTAAATACTGCTGAAGACTCGTGGGAACTGCAAAGGGATTTTGCCTCTGTTTTTAAGTGGAAAAACACTGGATTAGAATAAAATGAACTTGATAAGATAATATGTTATAAGGAACTGTGTGTTTTCTCCTAAGATCAGGTCAAACCATACCTTTTTGTCTGCAATATATCTAATATCAAACTTTTTTGCACTGCTTACACGTTAATAGTGTTCAGGCTTTGTGTATCTAAAGGTCTAACAATCACTTGATTTCTCATCTGAGCACTGAATCTACCTACACAGGTTCCAAGTGAAACCAAATTCCAAAATTAAAGCCTATGTTTTAAATTGAACTGTTTTTCTACAGGCATAGCAACTCTCTCATACACTTGTCCATATCACTGTGAACCACATATATAAACATACACTTGATGTGTATAGGTGTACATGGTATCACATGACCAGAGCTTCTAGATGCAAGTACATAAATAATGTAGTGTGAGAGGTGCATGTGTGTATATCCAAAAGCTCAAATCCATGTGACACCCATAAGGACACAGAGTAGAAACAGAGCATGTGCCTGTATATGTACTGCCAATGCCAGATGTCTATCTCTTACTAAAGGTTTCGGAAATTTCCACTTGGCACTAAATAACATCAACCCCTCAACAACTATTCTGACATATCCACAAGAGTTCTTAGTCATCCTTTGTGTACATGTTTCCTTTTCATTCATGCACTTAGAATATATCCTGTTTCTAAGTCCTCTAAAGCATCTCAGCCTCATGCCTTTTTAAATATAGCCTCCAAGAACAGAAACATTTGCTTCCTATATTCACAGGATCTGAAAAAATCCATATTCTTCAAATCTTAGTTACCATATAACTAAGAACTGGGTTCCTTATGAAATCTTTCAGATGTAACCCACTCCCAGGGAGTCATGTGCACTGGAAATACTTATAAAATCTTGCCCTTCTCTTGCATTATTGTGAATGATGCATAATCAATTGCAAGCACATGATGGCAGGTACTTTTTTTCATAATTAGAGCCCCAAGAAAATTTACTTGTAACACATTTAAAAAGTAATGGCAGCTTTTTGAAATTCTGTTATAATTCTGGGCACTCATTGTACCAGACATTAAATACTGTATAATAAATTATCTCAAAACTCAGAGGCTCCAATCCACAAGTACTTGCCTCAGTTTCTGAAGCTCTTATGTGGGAGAGATGAAACTGGTATTTCCCATTAGTCTTTCATGAGAACTATTGTTAGGACTACAGTCATCTGAAGCTAGACCAGGGCTGACCAGTATGATGATGTTTCTTAATTCTCATGTCTTCGCGAAGAAGCCTGATATGCTCTGTGCCCATGGTTATAGACCTCAGTAACTTCCTATGTTATGTGTTCTTCTCCTTACCACTATTATGGCAAAGGAAATTACCCCCAGAGTGAATGATGATTCATGAGAGAAAAGAGAAGAGAAGAAGAAGAGACAGAGAGATATCAGGGTAGAAATGTCAACAGTCTTTATGAGCAATCTCAAAAATCAAATGCCACAACGTCTTTCCTATGCCACTGAAAACATGAGAGACAAATATTGTCTTGGCATTCTTTATGTTTTTACAGGATTAGATTTTTAAGTACTGTAGTGGTAATTAATAAACTCATTCTTGGATATTATTGAACATATAAAATATATCAGTTGATGTGTGATAAATTGTTCTATGATCAATTTTACTCAAGTGTAATGAGGAAAGCCTTTTTTTAATCAGTGTGTGTGTGTGTGTGTGTGTGTGTGTGTGTGTGTGTGTGTGTGTG
>CAJQZJ010033849.1:1914014-1948773 GCA_907164525.1 Lophiomys imhausi
ACAGAACCGAACTAGAAAAGACCAGAAAAGAAATACCTTGTGATATGTAATAGTTTAAAACACACACACTCTCTCACATACACAAACACACACATACAGACATGTAGATATATAGAAAGGTACAAAAGAAAAAATACATGTCAAATATAAAGGAAATAGATAATAATAACATGTGATTTCTCAATGGAAAGTAAAAGCCAGAAGAGCCTGTAGCAATGCACTCCAAATTCTAAAAGACCATGGCTACCAACCTAGAGTACTGAACACAGAAAAATTATCCACCATAGTTGAAGGAGCAAGAAAAAATTTCCATGATACAAACACCTAAAAAATTTCACATACAACAAAAACATAAGCAGAATACTGGAAGTAATACTCCAAACTAATGAGATAAGTAAACCCAAGAGACTTTAGAAAGCAAACAAACAAATTTGTAATTAGTGAAATAAAACACAAATAAGAATAAAAACCAGATAAAAAACAAATACAAAGACAAACAAAAAATCCTGCCACCACCAACAAAACAAAAAAATAACAAAAATGGCTGTAATCTGTATAGTTTAAATATTAATTGTTTCAACACTCCAGTAAAGTACACAGACTAGCTGAATGGATTAAGAAAAACCATCTATCTGTTGTCTAGAAAAACAAACAAACAAACAAAAACTCATCTTAGTTTTAAAGATAAGCACAACTTTAAAGCGATATCTACAAAATGTTACAGCCAAACACCAAACAATAAACATTCTACTCTGTAGCACATAAAAACATCTTTAAAAGATACCATGTGTTGAGACACAAAGCAAATGTTAAAAATTCAGAAATTTAAGATAATCTCTTGTAGCCTATCTGATCCTTCTATAATAAAACTTAAAATCAACAACAAAACTCTAGTAAGTATGTACATTTGTGTAGATAAACAACTCATTACTGAATGTTGAATGCATTAAAGAAGAAATAAAAATATTCCCGCATCTAAATGAAAATGAAAACTCAACAAAACATCTGGGACACATGAAAAGCAATTCTAAGAGGAAATGTTATAACCCTAAGTGTGCACATTTTTAAAAATAAGAAAGTACATAAATAAATGGCTTGGTAACATAACTCAAAAATTTGGGGAAAAAAAAAACAACAAAGCAAACCTGTGAAGAACTGATGAGGTCCTGAGTAAATGTGTATGGTTGGCATGAGTATAGTCATGTGAAGAACACTGAAGACTCAGACTTACTGGAATTAACATTTTCTCCTAGGTAAGGCTCAGAGGTATGGCAAAGCCTTCCTGTTGGATGAAGGTCTTGTACCACCCTTTTTGAGGCACTCTCTAGTTGGATGATAAAAGTCACTGATGGCCATTGAGCTGATCAGAGAGAGAATAGGGAGGTGGAACTTCCTGGAACTAACTAAGGAACCCTGAGAAGAGACAGAGGAAGCTCTTTCCTCCTGCCAGGATTCAGAAGCAGCAGGATGTCTGGGTGTGAGCTCTGTGAGCCCTAAAGTTACAGCAAGCCACATGGTGAATTGAGAATAGTTGGTCGGGTTAATTTAGATTAGCTAATTGAGAGTTGGCTAAAGCCTAAGTGTTGAAACATTAAAAGGTCTTGGTGTATTTAATTGTTGGAAAAAGGTCCATCTTTGGTCCCAGGCCTTATCTCCAGGACAGGTGGCAAAAGGCCACTGTGGGTTCCAGGCATCCAGCTAAGGCAAGTCAGGCCCACCAGGCCTATAAGCTTCCTACTGGGCCACCACCAGCTACTCTGCTGGCCTACTATAAGTTTATAGTTATTAATGAATATATTTGTTCACAGAGTTTTGGTTCTAGGTGGCGAAAGGCTGCCACAGGTTTCAGGTCCCCGGCTAGGGCAAACAGGCCCACCAGGCCCACAGGCTTCCTACTAGGCTGCTCCACTTGCCCAATATAACAGTTTATAGTTATTAATGAATATCTTTGTTAAGAGCATTGTGGTTTCACCTTCTGCTGGTCCAAGGACAAATGTTTAAGATCAGCTGACATTGTGTAGAAAGAGGAACTCTCTTTCAATGCTGGTAAGAAAGCAAACTAGTGCAATAATTCTAAAAGTCAGTATGGAGAATCCTCAAAAAACTAAAAAGTAGATCTGCCATATGACTAAGCAAAGCTACTCCTTGGCATATGCCCAAAAGACTCAACATCCTGTTCCAGATTCTTGCTGAGTCACAAAGACTAGGATATAGAAACCTAAACAGCTTTCAACAGATGACCAGATGATAAATTCAGATGAAGTATGTATTATGTAAAACTGGCTCCCTTTAGTATTAAAGAGAACATGGGACTATAAGTTTTCTGCATTTCTCCAGGCATGTAAAAATGTTCTCTATCAGGGCCTGGACAAGCATTCTGAAGTCTATTTGTGGCCTGCCCCTTCCTTTCGGACTGTATCATTGATCCACTTTCACAATAGTTCCTTCTTCTTCATGAAAAACTAAGAACTTCTTTCAAGTGTTTATGACTATCATTTCTGTGTCTTATGATACAGAATATTCTAACACATCAACCCATGGTGCTGTCCCCATCTTTATTCTAAATGCCACCCTTCCTCATTCCATGATTCAGTTTAAAGAATCCTTCACAAAGATCATACTAAATAAATAACAAGTTAGCTTTCAGGCAAACAAATAAATTTGCATTGTTTTATATTCATCATAAATATTTCACCTAATTACTGAGGTGCCTTGTTTAGAAACACAAAACAGTATTATAAATTAACACGGTCCCTGCTGACTTTTTAGAAGATGTGTGGAATAGAAAAGCCACAAGTCAAAACAGGCTACAGAACCATTCAGAGCATAGGCTATATGCAAATTAAAGTCTAGGAGCCTTATAAAGAATAGTCAGTGGGCCACATTCTGTGTCCGCACTAGTGTCTCTTATTAGGTACAGCACTGTCTATTTTCTAATTCATAGTCAAAGAGGCTCTGCCTTTACTTTTTACTTCTTTTGCTCTCTAGGGACCTAAACAGGCAAAAGCTCATCTAGCCATGACAATTATTACAGGTAGCATTTTCTTACTACAAAGTAGAGAATTCTTATATTACCAAAATGCAAGCAAATATTTTGAAAGAGGTAGAAGGTCGTGGATGTAAAAACAAATGTAATATTGATCTAGAGACGATATGTAACTCATTATTTCATATCAAAAGCAAAGGCAATACATTTTTGTCTTAACTAGCTACAATATTTTAATGCATTTTCTTCTGAACATACTACCATATAAGTGACAATTTATGTTATTTTGAAGTGGTGGTAACATAGACCAAAGGAAATAGAAAAGTTCATAATCCCTGAGTTTAAGTTGAAAACAGTAAGATGTCCATATTTTATTAAAATAGTCGTAATATTTGTCAAAATGAATTTAAGCATAATTCCTATAGAATAAGTGTTATAAATATCAAATTAGTTCCTAACTCTTATTGCTTAAGCCCATTTAAAATTTTTAATTGTATCATTATACAAGTATTATTTGATTTTTCCAAATAGTCTTAATTATATATATCATTATAAAATACTTGAGTTTTTCATTATTAGACCTTAAAGCATCTGCTGCTCCTTTACTAAAATCTCTGCTCAAGCAAATTGTCTTTTCAGTAAAGTAACAACAGCCTGAAGGAATTAGTGCTTACAAGAGAAAAAAACAAGAAAAGCAAAAATATTTTGTTTGACTAAGGAAAAAAATACCAAAAATGGTTTGGTTTAAAGGATACACTAGGTCTGAGTCTCCCTGACTTAAACAGCTTGGATTTTTCTCTGAGCAGTTGTGAAATCAACTTAAATCCTTTAATGCTTACATCTTATCTTCTACATGCCTTTTTTGGCAATATTGCTGGCTGTTTTGTCAAAAGGGCTATGATGGAAACCAAGCTAATTAACATGGAAAGTATTTGAAATGTGGGGGTTTTGTTACATGGGTACATCCATTAAAAATGAGTATATGTGCATTACATTCAACAAAGCACAGTGGAAACTTTGCTTTGAATCAAAGGGTAAAAACATCCCCACTAATAGGTGTTTGTGACTATGGTCACTGACAGTCCCAATCCAATCTACTCAATAAGAGTCAACTACAGATTCCAAACTGCAGTTTCATGAATGTCTTTTTGGTTGACCACAGCTTTTGATCATACTAACAGTTTAAAAGTCATCTTTCTTAATCATATATGGAATGCCACCTTGAAAGAGTAGATAATTCACTCTGTTGACAAATTTCCAGAGTTTTCTGAACAAGTATCAGACTCTTCTCTGAGAAATATCCCACACCACCACCAACAACAACAAAATCTTGTTGTCCATATCTGCAACAACTAATCCTTTCCCCTGCCCTGCTGTTGCTTCTGTTATTGTGATGGACTATACTTGGCTCTTGCATAATCCCAAATCACCTTTGTTCCTTTCATTTAATTTCACTTAATTTGACATTGCTATTAATTGTGCAGTTGTTTGTGAAACATAAATTCTATGCTGAGAGTAAGAATGAAATTAAATGGGAAGGGAATAGGGAAGAGACAGAGTCAGACAGAAAGCTTAGTAAGCAAATCTAAGCCAGGCCTTGTGGCACACACATTTGATCCCAGCTATTTGGAAAACTGGGACAAAAGTATCACAACTATAAAACCTATCTGGACTACAGAGTGAATTCAAGACCAGCCTGGACAGCTCAGTGAGATCTTGTCTCAAAATAAAAAGTGAAAAAAGTTGAAAATTTAGGTTAGCTTGTAGAGTACTTGAGCAGCATGTGTACTGCCCTAGGTTCTATGCATAGAAATAACCAGAGAAAAAAACTTTAAAATAATTTAAATAAGCCAAAAGTATATATTTATTTATACTAATTGTGGAATAATAAACATTTAGAGCAAATGGTTTATAAATGTAAATTGATCTTAATAAAATGTTCTATTACCATGTAGTGGTTTTTTTTTAAGATTTCCATGTTACTGTATTATAATTTAACTTAACTAGCTAAGAGGCATATCAACTAATGACTGTCAGACAAAATAAGTATATCCTGTTGAAAAATAAGGAGTCAATAATAAAGGCATGAAATTATAAATATTTTATTTAAATATACAATTCTTAGGACTAGTGGCTGTTTTATAGCATTTACAGTGCATTTGCTACATTTTTTTAATGCTTCCTAAATAAACAAATAAAAGATCATTACTTAACATGAGGGATGTAGGGAAAGTATATGTTATAGCTTTTCATTACTGTGGCAAATACTTGAGCAAAACAACTTGTATGAGGAATTATTTATTATTGCTTATGGTTAGAGAATGTCCAGTCTGTAGTTAGCTGAGCTATTGATATACAACATCATGGTAGCAGAGTGCAGCTAGGAAAAACTGCTGGATGCATGAAAACCAAGATGAGGGAGAAAGAAAGATAAAAACAGAGATGGAATAGGAATAGGGTATAGATTTCAAAAGTGTTATGCCCACTTCTTCCAACTACTCCCCAATGCCATAATAGTCTATTTGGTTATAATTCAAAAGATAGATTGAGCTATTCATAAAGTTAGGATTCTCATGATCCAAGCAATTATCAGGAGACTTCACCTCTCTCTCCTCTCTTCCAAATCCAAACCTCCAATTTCACACCTATGACTATAGCAGACCACCTGCTGTGGCTTTTCTCTCATCGATGCCCTCTTCTCCAATAGATCACATAGATCTTCCTCCTCACTTTTCCAGTTATTCTAGCCCTAGGTTCATCAGGCATTGTGTGGGAACCTACCAGCCAAGTAGGTCAGAGAAACAAGGCAGATAGACAAGCTTCAGATTATCACTCTCCTTCCTCTCCTCCAAACCCAATCTTTCTGTCTCACCCTAACTCTGTAGCAGTCTGTCTGTTGTGGCTTCTCCCCACTCTCTGCAGTCATTCCGAAGAGACTAGATACTGCTTTCCTCCCTCCCACAAACCACCTTAACACTCCTCCCTCATAGCCCATCTCTGGTTCTTAAGTGTCAGCTCCTAATACTTAGAAATAGATTTTACCCAGAACCCACAATGGCTACATTTATCAGGATCCCAGAATTTTCTACTAGGCAACTCACAATCACCACACTGTTCTAAGAATCAGAAAGAATAACAGACACCAAGAAATTTAGCACCTACCCAACAAAGACAAAACCAGAAATCAGTATCTAGAATTACAGTCTTCCCAAACCTAGAAGCCTAGACTGTAGTGTCAAAACACAATAATAGCAAGGACAATATATCTCCACTAGAGCAAAACACCCCACCACACAATTCCATAGGGATTACAACATAACTAAAGCACAAGAAATGACCTTCTCAAGAAACTAAATGCCAAGAAACCAAATAATCCAATCAAAAAATGGGAGATGGAGCTAAATAGAGAATTCACAAAGGAGGAATCCCTAATGGCCGAGAGACACCTGAAGAAATGCTCAAAATCCTTAATCATCAGAGAAATGCAACTCAAGACCACCCTGAGATTCCACCTAACACCTGTTAGAATGGCTAAGATAAAGAGCTCAAATGATAACGCATGCTGGCCAGGGTGTGGAGAAAGGGGTACCCTACTCCATTGCTGGTGGGAGTGCAGACTTGTGCAACCACTATGGAGGTCTGTCTGGAGATATCTTAGAAAACTTGGAATAACTTTGCCTCAAGACCCAGCCATACCACTTCTGGGTATACACCCAAAGGACACCTCACGGAGACATAGGGAAGTCCCCTCATCTATGTTCATAGCAGCCTTATTTGTAATAGCTGGAAATTGGAAATAACCCAGATGTCCCTCAACTGAAGAATGGATTAAAAAACTGTGGTACATCTATACAATGGAATATTACTCAGCTATAAGAAACAATGAAATCATGCAATTTGCAATCAAATGGATGGATCTAGAGAAGCTCATCCTGAGGGAGCTAACCCAGACTCAGAAGGATGCACACGGCATTTATTCACTTATAGTAGTATTTTAGCTATATTGTACAGGATATCTGTACTACAACCAACACACCAAAAGGAACATGGACATAAACTTTTTTTTTCATTTCTTTTTCTTTTTCCTTTTTTTTTCTTTTTCTTTTTCCTCTCTTTTTTTGTTGTTGTTCTTTGTTTTTGTGGGTTTGTGTGTCTGTTGGTCTTTTTTTTAGTATTCCCCCAGTAGCAAGGAGACACCTTTCACTGGCAGTACTGCCTCGTAGGCCCCCGGTGTATGAAGAGGCTCATGGCCCTCATATGACTCCTGATCTGTGGTGAGAGACTGTTATGCAGGGACACTCCACCCCAGAGGATCAAGATGGAAGGGTCAGGGGGTAGAGCATGGGAGGGTGGGGCTGGGAAGTGGGAAAAGAGGACAATATGATAAGGATGAAACCTGTAGCAACAAACAAATAAATTTATTAATTAAAAAAAAGCAGGTAACAACGTTAAAACACTGTAAATAAAATAAAGGATACAGCCGTTCAACCTGGTTTTATAAACCTCCAAGTGTCGAAAAAACATAGAGCTAAGGTAAAATACAGGAGAAATGTGGTGTTAACCCATGCCTTTAACTTCAGCAGAGACGGGAGGAGCACCATAGAGTTAGTGGACTTATAAATTCTAGAGTTACACGGAACAGGGTGGTGAGGGTACACACCCTTAATCCCATCATTCAAGAAGAGTACACCCTTAACCCCAACACACTAGAGACAGAAACAAGCAGATCTCAGAGCTCAAGGTCAGCCTGATACAAAACAAACTCTAAATAGAGAAAAACTTTGATCCAGGACTGGTGGAACACATCTTTAATCCCTTCAGATGGGAACCACAGGTCTCTGATCCCAATAATTAGAATGCAGAGACACAAACATAGGATTTGGAAGGACCTAAGTTTAAAAGCTACTTACAAAAGGCCCACTCAATACAAACAAATTGTCCTTCGAGATCTGAAAATATATACACTAAAGCTGGTTTAGCTCCAAAATAACAGAATAATTTCTTTAAACCAGATTGAAAGATAACACTTTATATATTGTCAAAAAACCAAATTTGCTTCAGGAGAAATATTACTTACCCCCCCCCCAAAAAAAGAGGGTGATTGTCCCTGAGTGAGGATTAGAGCAGGGCTCTGTTCTTATTTTTCCAGGAGAATCAAAGCATCCATTCAAGGAACCCAGGGACAACTGGACAACGGAAACCTCAGCAGAAAACAGAATCAGACGCCAAAAGAAGACGAGTGACCCAGTTGATTCAGCCTGACAGAGTCCCTCAATAGCTGTCTCCATCAAAAGCCTACAACCACAACAACTCAATATCGCTATCACCGTTCAACTCTACACAATGTCCCAGCCAGAACCTCAGTAAAGCCTGGAAAATCAGCTTCTGCCTACAAACTCCTTAGGACATCTAAACAGCTGAGAACAGAAGGACTGAACATAAAAGGATTGTACTAACATTTTTAACCATTTTTCCATTTTGGTTCGGGCCCCATACAGGTTTACTACGACCCAAATCAGCAGGAAGTCATTTTTAGAGAGCGACGTCCCATGCCCAGAGGGTGGGGAGGGTGTTTCTCCGCCCCCCCCCTTTTGGTTATTTGAAGGACAACTGAAAACTCTGTTACTTAGGGGAAGAGATTACAAGTTGTTAAATGTTCCTGTTTAATGGGTTTTGGAGGTCAGACCCAGGGTATTCCTTCTTTCCCTTTTCTGTATCCTTCTTTATCTCCTATGTAGGAATGCACGGACTTGAGAAAAATTGAGACATAGACATAGCACAGGAAGGACCAAGAAAAGGGTCAGATTATTGAATATGCCCTTATACCTTTGTATATTGATACAAAATTAGTAGTATATTTGGCTAAAGTGGTATTGACCATTGTTTATTGTGCAAAAATAAGATTGTATTGGACTACGTCGGTATTGATCTTTGTATATTGATACAAAATTAATTATAGTTGGCCACAATGGTATTGACCCTTGTATATGGACGTAATATTAAGATTGTATTGAGCCTCATAGGCATTGATCTTTGTATATTGATACAAAATTAAGAGTATATTTAGCCACATTTGAATAGATCTTTGTATATTGATACAAAACTAAAGGTAATGCTTCCTAATGGTATCGTACCTAGAGATACTTAAAAATGAAATGTGAAGCTCTGGCCTCTTGATACCAACCATCTTAAACTGTTTAGGATAGTTAAGAAAAACAAACTCCTAGTCATGCATGCATGTCACCTTGTTAGCTACTATGACAGTCTATCACAGATATTCTCTAAGCTACTCAGTAATCAAGTTAAGAGACAAGCAACATTTGCTTATCTAAATACAAGAGATGGATAGGGCATCTTCAAAAACCCCAAGAGATCTTCAGAATATGGCATTCAGAGATGTGGTCTTAAATTAAGATTTTTGTTTTTTATATCGTGACATATCAGCTCCTGACAGCACCCCCTATTCTACTCCAAGTAGAAGATAAGCATCGAAGAATCTCCAGTGTGAGATGGTTGAATTAGTGGCAAGCCTATCTCTTGGCATGTAAAAACTCATTGTTTCAACTGTAGACAGACTGCTGTCCAAAAAGGACAAAACTTGGAAGCAGGTAAGTCGACAGCCTAGCTCTGCCAAGACAGGGTAGGTAAGTCCTTCATAACACCTGCTCTACAATCAATGTCTGTCAGAGAAATGGGGCCAAACAGCTGAAGATTGATGCTATAATGTATGGAGAGAAAATGGGAACTGTCCAAGCAGCCACTGGTATGTCATTTCTTAGTTTTGGAAGCTGCAGGCTCTGCACTTCCTATATAATCAAATATATTTATCGCTCTCAGGTCACTGAGGTGGTTGAAGAATAGATAGCTAGAGTCTCACAGTTAAATTTTGAGTTGTTTAGGAATCAAGAGGGTGCTCTGGATCTAAGAAGATATTTTTAAAATTGTGAGGCAAGTTAGTATGAAGCTGATTTTGATATAGAACTTTAAACTCATGGAGATGGTTAGATAGTAGAATGTTAAATTCAGGGGCCAAATACATATGGACTGGACATTGGGAATGTATGCTAAGCCATATAACTCTCATAATTGTGGCCTATTTATTTCAGTTGTTTATATTGTATTTATTGTTATAAGAGAAAGAACCATTTGTTGGACTGAAAGGGAGAGCTGTTTGGGGGAAAAAGATCTACCTTAAATTAAAAAGGGGGGGTTGAGGGGGAGGAGGGTGGAAGGATGGGACAGGAGGGGGGAGTAGGGAAGGGATTGTGAATGAGATGTAACTGGAAGAAATAAAAATAAATAAATAAATAAATATAAATAAAACTGAAAAAAAATTAAATAAATAAAAAATAAAAAACTCCTAACACAAAAATTCATGAAATATGGGAGACTCTGAAAAGATAATATCTAAGAATAATAGGAAGTGACGAAGGATAGAAACCCAGGTCAAAAGCACAAAATGTATGTTTATCAAAATCATAGAAGAAAATTTCACTAACCTAAAGAAGATGTCCATCAATGTACAAAAATAACACCTGATTTCTCAGTGTAGATATTAAAATCCAGAAGGGCCTGGATAGATGTTCTACATATTCTAAAAGACCACATTTGCTAGCCCAGACTACTATATCCAGCAAAACTTGCAATTACAATAGACAGAGAAAATAAGACATTCCATAAAACCAATTTTAAGCAATATTTATGTACAAACTCAGTCCTACAGAAGGTACTAGAAGGAAAACTCCAACCTAAAGAAGTTAATCATACCCAAGAAAACAAAAGGAGTAATAATCTCAGACTAATAAATCAAAAGAGCAGAAATACACACACACACACACACACACACACACACACACTACAACAACAATATAACAACAGGAATCAACATCACTGTTCATTGACATCTCTCAATATCAATGGTCTCAATTCCCAAATAAGAAGACACAGACTAGCAGAATGGATGCAAAAAACAGAGTCAATCCTACATCCAAGAAACATACTTTAACATGAAGGATAGATATCATCTCAGGGTAAACAGATAGAAAAACTTATTACAGGAAAATGGGCCTAAGAAATAAGTTGATGTAGCCAGTTTAATATATGACAAAATAGACTTCAAATCAAACTAATCAGAGGAGATAGGGAAGGACACTATATACTAATCAAAGGAAAGATCATCCAAGATGACAGTTCAATTCCTAATATCAATACCTCAAACATAAGGATACAGAAGTTCATAAAAGAAATATTACTTTACCTTACATCACATGCTGACCCTCACACATTGACAATGGCAGGTTTAAATACTCCATTTTTTCTGATAGGTCATTTAGACAAAAACTACACAGAAATGCTGGAGCTGACATATAAACCAAATGCACTTAACAAATATTTTCAGAATATTTTACCAAAATAGAAAAGAATATACCTTCTTCTCAACCCCTTTAGAGACTTTCTTCAAATTTGATCACATACTTGGACACAAAGTGAGTCTCAACAAATAAAAGAAAATTGAAATAACATTTTGTATCCAATTTGACCACCAATGGTTAAAACTGAATATCAACAACAGAAAGCTTAGAAATCTATGGAAATTGAACAAGTCTCTACTGAATGAAACATGAGAATAGAAAGAAGTTAAAGATTTCTACAATTAAATGAAAATGTATACACAACATATCTAAACATATGGACACAATTAAGGCTATTTCTAAGAGGCAAGTTCATAGCACCAAATGCTTACATAAAAGGATAAAAAAAAAAAAACTGGAGAGATCTCCTACAAATAACTGAACAGCACATCTGAAAGCACAGGAACAAAAAGAAGAAATCACACCACAAGGTGTAGATAGCAAGAAATAATCAAATACAGGGCAGAAGTAAACAAAATATAAGTAAAAACAAGTAGAAATAATAAAAGAATCAATAAAACAAAGAGTTGGGTTTTTTGGGAGAAAATCAGTAAGATTGATAAATCTTATCTAGATTAACTAAAATATAGAATAAGAATATCCTAATTAATAAAATTAAGAATGAATGGGAGTATAAGACAGATGTTAAAAAGGATCCAGAGCATTATAAAGGCACACTTTAAAAACCTCTACTCCACCAAACTGGAAAATTTAAAGGAAAGGGCTAATTTCATTGATACATGCCAATTACAAAAGATAAGTCAAAATAAGATAAGCAATTCAAATAGGCCTATACCCAAGTGAATAAAAGCAGTCATTAAGTCTTTCAACCAAAGAATGCCCAGGGCCAGATGGTTTTAGTACAGAATTCTACTGGACTTTCAAAGAAGAGTTAATGCCACCAATATTCCTCAAATTATTCCACATAATTGAAATAGAAAAAAAAAATTTCCTAATTTGTTCTTCAAGGCCACAGTTAGTTTCCCTGATATCCAAACCACATAAAGACCCAACAAAAAAGAGAATTACATACTATTTTCCTTTATAAATATGGATGTAAAAACTCTCAACAAAATACTTGCAAACTGAATCCAAGAACACATCACTTACCATGATCGAGTAGGTCTCATCCCAGCGACACAGTCATGCTTAACATTTACAAATTGATACATGTAATCTACCATATAAACTAACTGAAAGACATAAAACACATGATCATCTCATTAGTTGCAGAAAAAAATCTTTTGACAAAATCCAGCCCCACTTCATGATAAAAGTCCTGGAGAGATTAGAGATACAAGGAACATACCTCAATATAATAAAGGCAGTTTAAAGCAAGCTCATAGCCAACATCAACTTAAATGGAGAGAAATTTAAAGCAATTTGTTAAAATCAGGAACAAGACAATGTTATTTCCCCTCTACATAGCTATTCAATATAGTGTTTGAAGTCCTAGCTAGAGTAATAAGAAAACTAAAGGAGATCAAATTGGAAAATAAAGAAGTCAAAGTATTTTTATTTGCTGATGATATGACCGTATATATATTATGAACCTAAAAATGTACACATGCATGACATTAAGATCTATAAGGAAACTCCTACAACTGATAAACACTTTCAGCAAAGTAGTTGAGTACAAAATTAACTCAAAAAATCTGTACCCCTCCTATATACAAATGACACATGGACTGAGAAAGGAATTAGGGAGATAATATATTTCAAAATAGCCTCAAATAATATAAAATATCTTGGGTCATTAAACAAGCTGGTGAAAGTTTTGTATTATAAAAATCTTTACGATGTTGAAGACTGAATTCAAAGAAGATATCAGAAGATGGAAAGATCTTCCATGTTCATGGATCAGTAAGATTAATACAGTAAAATTGGCCATCCTAACAAAAGCAATCTAAAGAGTCAATGTAATCCCATCAAAATTCCAACACAATCTTCACAAATCTTGAGAAAATAACTTTCAGCTTCACATAGAAACACAAACACACAAATAAGGAAAGCTAAAACAATTTTAAATAATGAAAGAACTGACAGAGATATCACTATCCTGTATTCCGTTGCAGTAGAGCTACAGTAATAAGAAAAGCATGGTACCACCACTGGACCCACACCCTAGTGGTGGCTGGAAAGAAGACATGCAAGCACCCAAACTGGGCCTGTGACAGGCACCACTACAATTCTCGAATATGTGATGGAGAGATGGAAAAGATGGAGTTCACAATGGAGAGATGGGAGAGAAAGCAAAACCAAGTGGTTTGTGCACTGTATAGAGAAGTAGAACTGGAGATACAATGGAGGTGAGGAACAGATGGATATGAGAGGCCTACACAACCTGAGGCCATGTTGATGTCCACACTGGGTTGCCTCCATCCAAGGGCCATGTCTGGTTCTAAGTTGTTGGCTCTATCACAGCTGGGATCTGCACTGATGTCTGCAGCCCTTGTTGCCACCAAAGGCCACCTAGATCTCAGTGATCTGGGCTGCTGTCTGATACAATGTTGATGGCTGGGGGCTCTACTAACCCTTGGAGATCAAACTGATCTGAGAAGCCTGTGCTGCCACCTGAACCAATGGTGACATACTAGCCCAAGTTGTTACTGAGGGCCATGTCTGGGTTCATATTACTGCAGTAGTTCTGGTCTATGTCAATCTTCATGGCCTCAGTTATCACCAAATGCCATGAGGATGTTCTGAGGTCTAGGCTGTAACCTGACACCATGTGGATATCTGAGGGCATGTTGATGCTAGGGGACATACTGACCTGAGTGGCCTATGCTGCCACCTGAGGACATGGAGACATTGTGGCCCATGTTGTTGGAGGGGGTCATTCTGGATCCATGGTCCTATCCAAGGTACATGTTACTACCAAAGGCCATGTGGATGTCCCTGGTCTGGGATGACTCCTGAAGCCATGTTGATGTCCAGGCATTGTGCTGAGCTGGCCTTGCCCCCTCACTGACAACAAGAGAGCTGGGCCCACCCCTCACTATCTGTGGCATTCAGGAGAGTTGGTCCTACCCCTCACCTGGATAGCAATGGAGAGCAGGCTCTGGTGGTATGGGTACGGGAGACCTGGCCCCACCCTCACCAGTTGTAGCATTCAGGAGAACTAGCCCGGCAGCTTACCTGAACATTATAGGAGAGCTAGCCTTGGGGATGTGGCCACAGGAGAACTGGTCCAGAGTGCATGAAAGCAAGAGAGCAGGTCCTGTACCTGGGCAAAGAGAGAGCTGTCCCTGGAGATACAGGTGCAGGAGACCTGGTAGACTGACCAACTCAGCTTCTACCCAGACCCAAATTCAGAGCTCTGAGTTGGCCAATCCCAACATCCATCCCATCTATGAACCACTGAAGTACATGAAGGAGCATGTCCTCCAGATCCAAAGCTGCAGGATCTCCATGACATAGGACAACAACAGAATATCTGAGAGGAGTCTCAGTGAGGATCCAGTATCGAGAGTGTAATAGAAGCGAGAGGCCTCAAAAATGTCCAAAGACTCATTGCAATGAACATTTGCAAGCAAAGAAGTGTGGACAAAGGGGTACACTGTGTGACATATCATGATACACCACAGCTTCCAGGGCAAGATTTTGTTTGTTTGTTTTCTTTTGGCAGGGAGATTTCAAAGGTGGAGGGTAGATAGGAAGGGACTGGGAGATGAGTAGGATTGAGGAGTATGATGTGAAATTCACAAAGAAGCAATACAAAATTTAAAAAAAAACAGCACCAACATATGCTATTGGCACTAAATAAACACATTGATCAATGGAATCAAGTTAAAGACCCAGACATAATTCTACAAGCTTATAGAGGCCTGATTTTTTTTAATAAAGAAGCCAGAAGTACACACTGACAAAAAGACATTATCATCAAAAGTGGTGCTGGTCAAACTGGACAAATATATATATATATATATATATATATATATAAATATATATGAGATTTTTAATAGAGCCATACTTATAACCCTGAAAAAACTCAACTCTAAATAGACTGAAAATCTCAATAACAAACCAGATACACTGACCTGATGGAATAGAAAGCAGGGACTAGTTTTGAACTTTCTGGCACAGGAAAAGACTTATTGAACAAAATTTCATTAGCACAGATACTAAGATAAACACTTAATGAATGGGACTTCATTAAATTAACAATCATTCAGACAAATAGTAGCCCACAGAATGATAAAAAATGCCAAATATACATCTGATAGAGAGCTTATATTCAAAATATATAAGGAACTCAAAAAAATTATATTTCAAGAAAATAAATAATCCAATCATAAAATAGGGGAAAGATTTAAATGGAGAATTCTCAAAAGAGGAAACTGAAATGTTCAACATCCTTAGTTATCAGAGAAATGCTAATCAAAACTACTTTGAGATTTCATCTTACTCCTGACAGAATGGCTATGATCAATAACGCAAGTGACAGCTCGTATTAGCAAGGATATGGAGTAATGAGAACACTCATCCATTGCTAGTGTGATTAAAGACTTGTACAGTCACTATCAAAATTGGTGTGATGTTTCCTCTGGAAGGTGGGAATTAATTGATCTACCTCAAGACCCAGTTATACTACTCTTGAGCATATACCCCAAGGATACTTCATTCTACCACAGGGACACTTACACAACCATGTTCATTGATGCTCTATTCATAATAGCCAGAAATTTAAAACAACCTAGATGTGCTTCAGCAGATGAATGAAGAATATGCTGTACATTTGCACAATAGAGTATTGCTCACCTATTAAAAAATATGAAATCATTAAATTCACAGGTAAATGGATGGAACTAGGAAAAAATCATCCTGAGTGAAGTAACCCAGATTCAGAAAGATAAATATGGTATGTATTCATTTATATGTGGATATTAGCTGTCAAGTCAATGATAACCAAGCTACAATCCATAGATCCACAGAGGTTGAGTATAGAGTAAGGGACTAGGGAAACTGATAGATCTCCCTAGAAAAGAGAAATAGAATAGATAGTTATGAATGAAGGAGCATGACTGGAACAAAGGATCAAGTAGGGAGATGGGGGAAGAGGGTGAGAGTGGAGGAAATATAGGAGAGACTGCTATAATTAAGGAACATTTGTGGGGAAGCACAGAAACCTAGCCAAGGGACCTAGGGTAAAGCAAATACTATAGTCATAAAATATAGAAAAAAGAAAAGGAAGGAAAGGAGAGGAGGGGAGGGGAGGGGAGGGGAGAGGAAAAGAGCAATAAAATGCCTTGTAATGACATTCTACTATATTCATAGATCAGTGGCATGCTGTGCTTTGTCCTATGGCAGATAGAAACAAATACAGAGACCCACAACCAGACATTATGCAGAGAGAGAGAGATTCCTTAGAAAATTCAACTCTGAACAAGGTGTCTCTATCAAATCCCTCTTCTCAGTGCTCAGGGAACCCCTTGCAAAGGCAAGGAGAAAGAGTAAAAGGGCCAGAGAGAATTGAGGACACCAAGAAGACAAGGCCCTCTAAACCAACAGGATTGATTAACAAATGAACTCATGCAGACTGAGGCAGCATGCACAGGGCTTGCATAGGCTGTACCAGATGGAATCCTAGAGCCAAAAGAAGTGGACTAATCCCGTGCCTAATGCAGATGAAAATTTAGTTTTCTCCAAGGGAGTCTAACTGGAGAGATAAATTACTCTTACAAGTAGGATACATGACTAACACAAAACAAACTCAACAGCCACTTCGGGGCTGCCTTGTCTTACAATACCATGTCAGAGCTTTTATTTTATTTTTTTTTTCAACTTTTTAAAAATGTTATCTGATTATTTTTATTTTATCCACAATTTCTATTTTCTCTTTTTACCGACTTTTATAATACACCTTTGTGTGTATATTATGTCTGCTAATTCATTGTTTTTATGAGACTCCTAAGTATGTAAACAAGTGGCTCTCTATTTCCTATACTACTCTTGGGTTATTTTCCTTCTACTTGTTTCTTTTTTTATTCAATTTCAATTTGTTAGTTTCATTTTATCTTATTATAGTTCATTTTATTATGACATATTATATTATATTACACTATATTATAATCCCTTAGGAGCCTGTTTGGATTTTAATGAGTGATGGAAAAGGACTGGATTAAGATGTAAGAGCACTGGGAGAGAAACTGGGAGGAGTAGAAAGAATGGAAATAGTAATCAGCATATTTTATGGGAGAAAATATCTATTTTCAATAAAAGAAAAAAAAACACATCCTAAAAATCCATTTAATGAATGACTGAAACACAAAAGGAATAAAGTTTTAACAAGGTGGGGAAAATAATATACATTACTAATTACTAAAAAAAAAAAAGAACTGAGATTGTTGTCAAACTTCAATGAAAGAGAATAATATAGTATTTTAATAGAGAGCAACTAAACTAACACATCTCTCTGAGAAACATATTTGGTATTTTTTGTGTGATTTATATTCTATGCTTTAGACAGTATTTCATAAGCATTCCTTTGCAAAGAACTGTTTTGTATAACTGGAAAGATAGATTTTTGAATGCTTACTATTTTCTTTCTTCTTTTTTTTAACTTTTTATTTATTACTTCAAATTACATCTCCATCACAGTCCCCTCCCTCCACCCCTCCCAAGGCCATCCTCTCACCCTCCCACCCTCTCCCCCTTCTCCCACCTATAGTATTCCTCTGGTGTGGGATGCCCCTACATATCACCTTCCCCCCACCCCCGCCCAGTTCAGCAGTCATATGTGGGCTAAGAGCTTCCTCATGCACTGTGGCCTATATGGCAGCACCACTAGGGCAAAGTGTCACACTAACAGGTAACAAAGTCTATGTTCCTGTTCCTTTCTGTGTGTTGGTTGTAGTATAGTTATCCTGTATTTACTATATGGCTAGAATACAATTATAAGTGAATAGATGCCATGTGCATCTTTCTGAGTCTGGGTTAGCTGTTGAAAATTCTGTGCTTTTTCCATTGTATGGTTTTGGCTTCTTTGTTTGGCTACTGGTTTGCTGTATATCACCTTTATTATTTCTAGGTATGGTCCTTGTATCCTAGCTCTCTCCAGGACTTTTAAAATGAAGGGGTGTCGGATTTTCTCAAATTCTTTTTCAGCATCTAACAAGATGATTGTGTGGTTTGTTTCATTCAGCTTGTTTATATGGTGAATTATGTTGATTGATTTTCTTATGTTGAACCACCCCTGCATTCCTGGGATGAAGCCTACTTGATCATGGTATATGATACTTTTGATGTGTTCTTGGATTAGGTTTGCCAGTATTTTATTAAGTATTTTTGTGTTTATGTTCATGAGGGAAATAGGTCTGAAGTTCTCTTTCTTGGTTGGGTCTTTGTGTGGGTTAGGAATCAGGGTGACTGTGGACTCATAGAATGAGCTTGGCATGTTCCTTCTGTTTCCATTTTGTGGAATAATTTGAAGAGTACTGGTATTAGCTCTTCTTTGAAGGTCTAGTAGAATTCTGTGCTGAAACCATCTGGCCCTGGGTTTTTCTTGGTTGGGAGATTTTAATGACTGTTTCTATTTCCTTAGGGATTATAAGACTGTTTAATTTGTTAAACTGATCTTGATTTAACTTTGGTATTTGGAATCTATCAAAAAAATGTCCATTTCGCTTAAGTTTTCAAATTTGGTGGAGTACAGATTTTTGAAAATAAGACCTAAAGATTCTCTGGATTTCCGTGATGTCTGTTATTATTTCTCCCTTTTCATTTATAATTTTGTTGATTTGGGTGTTTTCCCCTCTGCCTTTTAATTATCTTGGCTAGGAGTTTGCCTATTTTGTTGATTTTCTCAAAGAACCAACTCTTGATTTCATCAATTCTTTATATTGTTCTTTTTGTTTCTAAGTTGTTGATTTCAGCCATAATTTTGATTTCCTGCCTTCTGCTCCTTTTAGGAGTGTTTTCTTCTTTTTTTTTTCCCTAGTTCTTCCAGTTCTGCTGTTAAGTTGCTAATATGAGCTGTCACCATTTTTTTCTTAAAGGCACTTTTTGCTATGAACTTTCTTCATAGCACTGCTCTCATTGAGTCCCATAGGTTTGGATATGTTGTGCCTTCATTCTCATTGGATTTTAAGAAGTCTTTGACTTTCTTCTTTGTTTTATAATTCAATAATCACTGAGTAGAGAGTTGTTCAGATTCCATGAATGTATAGGCTTTTTGTTATTTCTGTTGTTGAAGTCCAGCTTTAATCTATGGTGGTCTGATAAGATACAAGGGGTTATTTCAATTTTCTTGTATCTGTTGAGGCTTGCTTTATGTCTGACTATATGGTCAATTATGGAGAAGGTTCTGTGAGGTGCTGAAGAGAAGGTGTATTCTTTTGTGTTTGAGTGAAAGGTTCTGTAGGTATCTGTTAGGTCCATTTGGTTCATGGCCTTTGTTAGTCTCATTATTTCTCTGTTAGTTTCTGTCTTGATGATCTGTCCATTGTTGTGTGTGGAGTGTTGAAGTCTCCCACTATTAATTTGTGGAATCGATGTGTGGCTTAAGCTTTAGAAGAGTTACTTTTACAAATGTGGGTGCCCTTGTATTTGGGGGATAGATATTCATTATTGAGATGTCATCTTGATGACTTTTTCCTTTAGAGAGTATGTAGCACCCTTCCTTATCATTTTTGATTAACTTCAGTTAAAATTCTATTTTATTTGATATTAGGATGGCTACTCCAGCTTGCTTCCTGGGACCGTTTGCTTGGAAAACATTTTCACAGACCTTTATTCTGAGGCAAAGTCTATATTTGTTAGTGAGTTATTTCTTGTATGCAGCAAAATGATGGGTCTTGTTTGTGGATCCATTCTGTAAGCCTGTGTCTTTTTATTGGGGAGTTGAGTTCATTGATGTTGAGGGATATTAACGACCAAAGGTCATTACCCTGTTATTTTGATGTACGTGGTGGTTGTGTGTTTCTTTTGGTTTAGCTGCAGTGGAGCTTTTTGCTTCCTCTGTTTTTTCTTGGGTGTAGATTTCTTCTCTGGGTTGAATTTTTCCTTCTAGGATCTTCTGTAGACCTGTATTTGTGGATAGATACTGTTTAAATGTGGTTTTTTCATGGAATATCTTGTTTTCTCCATCTATGTTGATAGAAAGTTTTGCTGGGTATAGTAGTCTGCTCTGGCACGGATGTTCTCTTAGGGATTGTAGGACATCTGTCCAGGCCCTTCTGTCTTTTAAAGTTTCTGATGAGAAGTCATGTGTAATTCTGATGGGTCTGCCATTATGCATTACTTGACCTTTTTCTCTTACAGCTTTTAATATTCTTTCTTTGTTCTGTACATTTGGAGTTTCAGTTATTATGTGGCAAGAGGAATTTCTTTTCTGGTATAATCTGTTTGGTGTTCTGTATGCCTCTTGGAATTGTACCAGCATCTCTTACTTTAGGTTTGGGAAGTTTTCTTCTATGATTTTGTTGAAGATGCTTCCTGCACCTTGGAATCAGGAGTCTTCTCTTTTATCCATGTCTATAATTCTTACATTCCATCTTTTCATTGGGTCCTTGATTTCTTGGATGCTGTGGGTGAGAACTTTTTTAGATTTTTCATTTTCTTTGGTTGTTGTACTGATTTCTTCAATTGAATCTTCCACACATTATATTCTGTCTTCCATCTCTTGTATCCTATTTTTGATACTCATGTCTGGAGTTTCTGATCTCTTTCCTTGGTTTTCCACCTCCAGGATTGTATCTTCTTGTGTTTTCTTTATTGTTTCCATTTCCAATTTCAAGTCTTGAAAAGTTTTATATATTTCCTGCTCCAATTTGGTTGCCTTTGCCAATCTTCCAAATCTTTCATAGTCTTGTTTCTTTCCCATTTATGTTTGGCTGAGTTGGCTGAGTTGGCTTAGAGGTCTCTAATGGTATTCTCCATTGCTTCCATTTGTAAAATTGTGGGTTCTTTGAATTCTTTCAGGGATTTATTTTCTTCTTGTAAAGCATCTATCATTTTCTTACATATAGATTTGTCATAATTTTCATGCATTTCAGCTGTGGTTGCATGGTCAAAGCTTGCTGTATTAGCATCGGTGAATTTTGTCATATCTCCCTGACTTTTGTCAGTTTTGTTCTTTTGTTTATCTTTAGCCATCTGGTTGTCCTTGGCTGATTGTTCCTAGTGTCTTCTGGACCTGGTGCCATGGAGGGAGCTTTGGTGTAGAGGCCATATTATCTTGGTCATCTGTAGCTCAACACCAGCTAGGTGGGGTCTTGTGTTGTGTGTTAGATCTCAGTGGGTCCCCCGAAGTCTACCTCTTCCAGTTGTGTCCCAACTGGGAACTCAAGTGAGGGATTGGGTGTTATTTTAGCCTGCAGTGTATGGAGTTCTAGCAGGTCTTCCTAGTGATGTCAGTGGGGCTTGGAGGACAATGGATTGTAAGCTAGAGTTACAGATTCCCTGCTGCTCGAGTTTCAGGTCCGAGGGTCAGGTCTGTGATCATGGTCCCCCTATTCAGCTCCTCCTAGGTGGTGCCCAGGGCACCTCTGTGCCTCTCAGCCTAAAGTTCTAAGCCCTTGTAATCTGAGTCACTCAGCAGTGCACAAGGCCAAGAACTTGATGCTCCAGGGCTGGAATTGTAGATGCTGAAGACGGGGTATCCCACCAAGAGGGGCCAAGTGCACTGGCTGGAGTAGCTGATATGAACACCACAACTCGTTCCCTAGGCTTGGACTCAATGGAGTTCCACACCCTTTTAACTTGACCACCCACCTTCCAGCCTGCTCTGATCTTATCATTCCTGTGGCTGTGCTGGTCCTCTTTTGGGAGCTGAAGCAACCATGTGGAAACTGGGTGCTCAGGAACCCAGGAGGTACCTCTATCTGGCAATCTTAGCTGCCTGCCAAGGCGCTAAAGTGATCATACCTGAGAGACACTGTACCACTGCAGGAAGTGCAGCCCCCTGCCTTGTCTGGCCACAATGTTCTTCTGAATGATTGTATATCCAGTAGAAGGACCTGTATGTCCAACACCTTTCTTGGTAAGCCCAAAGGTGCTTGTGTCTCCCAGAACACAGCTCTGCTGGAGATATATGAAGTAGTCCCGTAGTTCTCCTGTAGCTCAGAATGTACTGTGGATCACCACCATATGGTTCTGCTGAGAATATACCTGTTCCTGTGGCTCCGCTGGTCCTCTTTTTGGTGCTGGTATGCCTGTGTGGAAGCTGGGTGCTCAGGAGGCTGGTGTGTACCCCTGTCTGGGGTTGAGAGCTGCTCTCTGTGTATTTGAGTGGCTTGTACCCCTGGGCTCCTCTCGTTATGAAACTCTCCGGCTTCTGTGGCTTCCATGGCTTCCGCAGCTTCTGAGGCTAGCCAGTCTGTTTTTCTGAGTGTCTGAACGTCTTGAACAGGGACTTTTATTAGTCCCTGAATTTGCCCAGTGAGATCCAGTGAGTTGGCTTCTCTCAGATTGTTGCTCAGCGTGTTTATACCTCTGCTATTTTCCCCGCTTAAAATGAAAATGTGTCTGTTCCAGCTGCCGTCATCTTGGAATCAGGCTTACTATTTTCAAATTGGGTAATTTCTTACAGTGATTGCTATCATAAAGAAGGAAGCAATGGTGTCTGAAGTACCTAGGCAGAACATTTGCCAAAACAGCAGTGGCAGGAACACTGGACACAGATCACTGATGATTTGAGGATAATTACAAGGGACTGAATGTTACACAGTGGGAGCACAACACTGCTGACCATGCCCACAATTCTCACAACTGACAAAGGCTGTCCTTGGATTGAAACTCAGGGCTATTATTTCCTTTTATTTTTAATACTTTTATGTTAGTACATCTATTGAGAAGTGACAGAATTAATTTTATCAAGAGAATGTTATTATTTTTCAATGTATTTATTTTTTCAGTTTATTATAAAATTACACCATTGCCCTTTTCCTTTACTCTTTCCATATCCTCCCATATTTTTGCTCTCTTTCAAATGTATGGCCTTCTTTTTTATTACTGAAGAGGTAGTATTTATGTATTTAGAAAGATATATATGTATATACATGTACATTTACATATATGGATCATTCATTTTTAAATCCTATGGAATAACTGGAAAGAATTATTCTTCTGAAAATATGCAAGATCTCAAAGGCAGCTTCTCACCTGAACATTTTATCTTATCTGACAACAAAGAAACTGAGAACTCTTGGAAACTGTAGCAAGTGTAGTGGATGTAGCCAGAAGTGGGTCAGTAGGGAGAGAGACATGACAGGGAGCAAAAAGATTTTCTTTGAAATGCCGTGATTACCCTAACAGCCAAACTCAACACATATAAGATGAAGGTATTTACTTTACTCTTAGATTTTCTTTCACAGTGTGATTCCCCTTTTTCTATTTAGTTTCTCACAATTTTTATGTGTTCCCAATTCTGAATCTTTGTCTTGTTCCTTAGTTATCCAATGTCTATTATTCCTTTTCTTTTCATAGCTTTAAACTTCCTTTCTATTATCTCCACCTCTGATAGATGCATCTTTGCCTTAGTAATTTAGTTGGATTCTATGAGAATTAAACTATGATCTAAATTCTTCCATCTACACCCTGGAACATGAACAAATTCATCTTTGAATGCCACCAGGATGATTTTACCATTCTCCCTTCGATATTTCCCAGCTACGCCTCAAATTAAGTAAATGTTCTTTCCCTACACATTCAAAAATTGTGAGTTATTTCCTACCTTTCTTTTCTTTTGCTCCTGTACAAATGTCCTATGTTGGAATGGACAACTGCTGGGTTGTCATTTCTGAAACATAAGAAGCCTCTCAAAAGCCAGAATAACTATTGTATTAGTAGTTGCAATATATGTGTTAGTATATATATTAATACGTACACATTGCACATATGTATAATATGTAGTATTAGTATATGTAGTGGATCATCCTTTCTTTGTGGTTACCACTAGCTCCTTATATTTATCACAGCTAAGAGTACTTAGTTCCATTCACTGTCATTAGTGAAAATTCCTTTCTTCCAATCTGTACTGTAAGGTCTTTGAGGACAAGGACTGCATCAACTAATTGTGTCTTACACATAGATAATACTTAGACTCTAGTGAATGAATCAATGTATATCAGACATAAAACTAACACCTTTGGCCATTTTCATATTTATAAATTTCTTTTTACAAAATTGTGTGTTGATCGTTTAGGTAATATTTTTAAATCCTTAGAACAGAACTGGTCACCCCTCTTAGGCAGCAAGTCATCTGTTCTTTTAGGAAAGCCTAGAAAAGCTGCTGTGAATAAGGTAATTTCTCTTTTAGAAGGAGGTGTCTAGAAAATTAAAAAAACAGTTACTTTTTGTATGATTTATGAGTGACTAATCCATAATTAGATCTTAGTGATGGGGGTGAGCATCAAGGTTAAAGCTATTTCTTTATCCAATTAAGTCTTTGCAGAAAAACATAGGTGCATGAATAAGTTCTTAAAAATAGGCACAATTAGACATCCCAGTGGTATATGAATCAGGTAAGTCTGTTCTTTGGCAGAGTTCTGAAGGGGAAAAGGCATCAAATGATCAGTCATTTCCCTGAATACTTCTCTCTTATTTTAATAGCTATTACTTTCATTCTATGCTCATCTCCCCTGAGAAAGTGTGTTGATTTCTTTTCCTGATAAGTCTTTCAAAAATTAAAGATAAATACAAGTCTCAGAAAACCAACAACACTTCTCTCTAAGATGTTTCTTATACATTAAACCCAAATGGGGTGACACTGGGACCCCATCATATTTGGATCAGGTGAAACACTCCCTGGATTAATATGTCACACAAGGCTGTTCCCTCAGTCCTGAGCCAAAAGCAACAAGACTAAATGCACAATAATATGGTAATATCATTCCAAGATCCCAAACATATCTGTAAAACCTCAACTGGAAGTTGATTTAACCTCTCTGGTATTGTCATGTGACCCCTGAGGTGGCACCTTCCTTCCCTAAGTAACCAGAGCGATTGCCATTATTCTGGAAGCCATAGCTCCCTGGAGATTTGGAAGAGTCTTGAGAAGGGATAAAGTTTCATAGCTTATTGCAATTCTTCCAGCATTGCAATCTCCTAGAGCTGAAACTCATTCAGAAATGGTGAGGCATTTGAAGCTGCCTGAAATGAGGACTCTTTGCTAAAGTGAATAACTAGACCCATAGCCCACCTGAGAGAATGTGAAATTCTCATTAAAGGCACTGCCATTCCTACAATAAAAAGGAGGCTGTAGTTATAAAGCTGACTTTGACCCAGCCTTGATCAACTCTTGAGATATATATATATATATATATATATATATATATATATATATATAATTTTTTTTTGGTTTGTACAGACAGCATTTCTCTGTGTAGCTCTGGCTGTCCTGAACTCACTTTGTAGACCAGGCTCACCTTGAACTCACAGAGATCCGCCTGCCTCTGCCTCCTGAGTGCTGGGACCAAAGGTGTGCGCCACCACGCCTGCCAAACTTTTGATTTTTAATAGCCCATCTTTACTTGATGTTTTCAGACTACACCAATCTTTTAATTTCTCCCATCTGAATCCTGTGATAACTTCTCTCTCTGTGTCACTAGAAATGAAACAAATATACTGCCACCCTTCCAATATCAGGTTAAATGCATAACTACAGATTTGTCAGACCCAACAGAAATCCTCTACCCCTTAGTGTAACTGCACCCTGTATTCTCTCTGGCTGGTTTCCCACACTGCAGACCACAGGAGAAGTTAGCTTATGGGGACTTGACTGATAACCCACACATGGGCTGTCATCCCACAATAAGCAAAGCAAGAATGACAGACCTCCTGTGCATTCACAAAATCCTTGTTCCCACATCTGAATGGATTTTCGGATACAACAAAACATGAACCGTCTACCACCCTGGATTCATGAGTTACACACACACACACACACACACACACACACACACACACACACACACATGTTTTAACACTGCCATCACTCAATCATACCAGCATTAACGGCATCTTGTAAACCACACTTGGAACTGACCACAGTATTCATGATGCAGGAGTGACCAGCAGAGGCTGGGGACCTACAGAGGTGGAGAGAGAGTTAGCTTCAATGCTGGAAAAAGAAAACAGTAGCATTCCCAGGAGAAGGAAATGAACAACTGACTCACAGAAACATGGTAAATGAAAAAGTTAACCATCATGAAGATGATTTAGAAAGCAATTTCAGGCATCTGAGCTTCGGCAAATTGTAAAAGACTAAAAGAAATACTTATTCTCTAAGAATACATGTGATTACTTGTGGACTTCAGTCTGGCTCTGGAAAGAGGTGCTTCTGATACTAGTTTCCTGACTGAAGGTAAAAGTATAAGAAAACCAGAGGCAGAAATTAAATGTTTAAGACAACATGTATGGCCACATAAGGTACTGTTCCACTGTGGCTGCCTACTGGCCTTCCACTGGTCATTCTGGAAACCAGAAACAAACTGCTTCCAGAAGGGAGAGAAAACAAAACAAAACAAAAAACCAAGAATGAAATGACTAAAGGAAGGAAATAAAAAGAAAGAAAAAAAACATATTGATCTGGTGTTTTGTTGCTTTTGTTTTTATTTTTTGTTTTTCATTTTGTTTTGTAAAGGACAAACTTAGTGGGTCAGAGAGGCACATTCAACTTTTTCAGAACTGTGAAATTAGGAGCGGGGGTGGGGGGGGACAGAGAACAGGAAAGAGAAAGGGAGGAAGAGTTACAGAGAAAGAGGAGAGCCTACTAAAGAAACGAGCCCCCCTGTACAGACAGCCTGACGCCAGATGGCTTCTTCTAATAAATATTCAACCTTAACTCTGTTCCCATGTAACTTTGTTGTAAAGCTGCCAGCACACCCACACAGATCTGGGCCAGCAAAATGATTACAGTAGTACAAACAAAATAGTGCAATAGAGGAAACAGACAGACAGGGTCCTGTCCACAGACAGGCAAGGCTGTAAGATGTGAGCTGATGGGCCTTTAGATTTAATGCTTTGGAACTTGTAATAGTAAGTAGCACTGGCGGGGAGGGCACCTCCAAAGAGAACAGGCATTTAACTCTTATCTGAGTTTTGCTGCGCATTGCAGCATGGGAACCTTGCACAACTTTCCTTCATAGATTACAAGTGAAAGGCTCCATCCCAGATACAATTCTTTAGCAGAATATCTGTTTTTCTAAGTACATTTACGGTAACATCAATGGGATTAAGTGCCCCCTTCTCCCACTTACACTTTTTAAACTGAGGCAAATGTGAGACATTGCATTTGAGAACACTCATGCTAGTTGAATAAAAATGGATGATTCACCAAGTTTTTCCCCTCTTAGGAAACAGGAAATTCTCTTCAGTGTTTTCTGTGGTTTTTTTCCTCTCCCCTCTGTGAACACAAAGCAATTGGGTACTTAAATTCTATTTAAACATGATACATATTAGTTCTGAACTGGGGAGACAGGAGGAATTCCAATGCATCCTTGGAAAATAATTTTAAAATAATTATGACAATAGTAAATGTCTAATAAATGAAATGATATATGGAGGCTTTGAACCAAATAATGTCACATTCAACTGAAGGAAAATGACAAAATAATAAAATATTATTTTTTTGATGTGTTCTTTGGAACACAATTTAAATATGATGTTTAGTCAGCCCAGAGTGAGCAAGAAGAGCTTTCTGAGCTTCATCCTTCAGATATAAAGAGTGGACCAGGCCAGCTAAGTACTGAAATACAGTAGTTTGGAGGAAAATAACATGATACAAAAGTGAGATTCTTCCTTTATTTTATTTCCTAATACTTGATCTGATATCTACACTCGTCCAGAAACAAGAAAAATCTCACAAAAGTTCATCATAAACCAAGTTTTCTTTTGCCTCAAGATCGAAGAAATATTTCATAGGGTTATCTGTAAGCACCAGTAACTCTGTGGGAACAGAGATGTAAGAAAAACCAACAAAACAAAGCATTAAACACTTACCAAGATCTAGATAAGTTTTAAGTACATACTGTTGTTTTGACAGTTTGAGAATCTGCACAGATTTTAGATTTTATTACACTGACATCAAAAGCTGTATTGATAGGAAAGGACCACACTTCTAACAAAGAGAGGCAGATAAAAATTAGCATTTATCTTCTGATGATGTTGAGCTTTCTAATGGTAGGCCATAGTATTTTCTTCTTCATGCAGAGAACTCTCTCAGGGAACTTAAAATGCACTGGAAGGTTAAAGCTTCCCAATTAAGGGTATGATGGAGAGCAACCTTTTAAAAGATTGTACAAACTGCACACAAGAAATACAAGCAATGCAAATGTATCTGTATACAAAACATGCAGTTGTACATTCACAAAGGGTAATGGCACGCAATAATGGAAAATTATTTGAACATCTGTTTGCACATTAATCTGCATATTTTTGCACATGCAATCATCCATTTGCATCAGCATATTTTCCTTGTCGCATGCACACGTTAGACACCTGTTATTAAAAACCAGGTCCATAATGTGCTGCTGATTCATTTGAATATAATTCCATTTTCATACGATTTATCAACATCCAAAGGGCAGAGATTTTTAAAGCAAAGTAACAAAATGCACAGTATAACATTAAGGAAATCCTTATGTGTGCCTCTCTTGGGTGTCTAGGTTTCTAGGTGCAGTAAATTTGGGTGATCAAAGCAAGAATAAATTGGTCATGAATGAAAGCAAACAATGTGGTAAAGACAAATGGCAAAAATATCTACTACGTCTTTTCCAATAGAAAAAAAGAGATCAACTATTGCTACACAAGCTTGTCGACTATTCCAAACCCTACCTAGCACTTAGTACACGCTCAATAAATATTTGGTGATTCCTTGGTTAAGATGGGAATGAATAATTTTATTAAATGTCAAACTTAGCACATATTTGCTGAAATGATGTGTGAGACTCTATCTGAGTACTTTTATAGTCCATGTCACTTAATCCATTTGGAAAGAACTTTGGGGAAATACTAAGCTAAAAAGACTGGGCTCTTCTGCTAACTAGTAATATAATGTTAGACTAACTTTTCTAATTTTGTAAAGTGGGAGACTGTGTCGAGTCGGCAAATACATGGTACATATGGTACCGCTCTCTCTTTCGTCGACCGTGGTGGATGTGATAAAAAAAATCTATCCCCGTACTTTTCCCCACTGAGTCTGGACTTTGCCATAAATTCCTTCTTAGCACAGCTCTCCAGGCAACCACCACCAACTGATCAAATTTGGCACACAAGATGAATCTATTTTATATCCCTGGACTATATTATCTCTGAGGCCCCTTCTAAAAATTGAATCAAGAACTCTTACAGACCACTAAAATCCTACATTTTAAAGCAACTATCCTAACTATTTGGTTGCTTTCTAATTAGAGTGTATCAAATATGCTCTTAAGCTAGATGTCCATTGTCAGGATTTGAAAAATGTGCCCCCTATATAGAATTTCACTGTAATAGAATTTTAATGCATTTAACCCATGAAATATGCCCAAGTAAAATAGTGTTCAGTATATTTCCCTCTTTTGGATTATCCACAAAAGCACTCTTTTCCAGGCAGTTATGCAAAGCAGATCAGGAAAGTGGCATGAAGCAATACTTTGCACAGCACAGCCCTTCAATGTGGAAGAAAGACAGCAGCGTGGTCCCAGTTTCTGCCAGACAGCGTTGGTGGTGTGAGAGAAAGCACAGAAACCTGGAGGCATGTTGAAAGGACATATTCAGACTCCTTGAGTGATATGGAAAGATGAGAAACAAGTGCAGCTCTCAGGATAGGAGCTGAGAAAATCCCCCCCCCCCAAAAAAAACCCTTCAGTGTGATAAGCATTACAGGCAGCTGAAATGAATCCACCAGTACATACTTGAGTTTGCTTTGAGTCCAGCTCTATGGAACGTTCTTAGAAAAGTGAGTAAGGTACTACTTGCATTGGAAGATACTGGATTCCAAGTAGAAAAAAAAAATCTAGTGTTATGAAACTACTCATAAGTAAGGATATTCTTGCTTTGCTTTTCCAGCTACCTAGACCTACATAATCAACATGTCAGTCAACTATGGTGGACACCATGGCTCAACCAAGAATGCCCCAAGTATTCTTATTGTGTAACAGAATGCCCCTTTGGGTGACTTTGTCCCTTGAGTTCCTTTCCTAGCTACTTATTATGTCATGATATTTCCATTCATAACAGTGGTGGACTGGGTTCCTTCAAATGCATATCATACAATCCTCCTTCCTCTATCACAAATGTACTTTCCCATAAGGAGTTTCCATTCCCATGCTGCGTCTCTGTGGAACGGGTGGAACTGAGGTATATACAATAGCTCTGTGAGTAGGTCCACTATCTAGCATGCACAATGACAGCCCTGGGACTGCTGGGACTGTTAGAAAATAGAAGTTCAATGTATGCCCAGATTTTCTGGTAGCCACTGATCACCAAAGACTAACAATATATACAAAATAGGAAAAGTCAGTGGAGATGGATACCATCAACACCTATTGGTCCAACTGTGAGTGCCATAATAGAACAACGTTTGAGTCTAGGTGTACTTTAGGACTTGAAGCCCATTTGATTTTACTTCCCACCCACCATCCAGCTTAAAGCAGTTTAAAATTAATTTCTATCACAAACAATGAAAACAAGCTGGCAAACTCAGAACATCAGTGGCATGCAGTGCAGCAGGCAGTTGGCCCCACATAATGAAACCTAGACCCTAAGAATTCGGTCTCTTTCTACATGGTGTCCAAAGTATCCCTTTGTGGGAGCACTGTGCAGATCTCATTTCTCCTCTCAATGCAGAGGGTTCTACTAATATTCTTTTCTGGAAAATATTTGAAAATGAAACAACCACCATAATTATCCTTGACAATCTATAAAAATTTTCCCTTGAGTGAGGATTTTTTTTCAAGTTACTAGTTAAAAAATTCTTTGCAAATACAGTGTATCTAATTATGAAAAACATCACCAGAATAACAAAGAAGTTCATGTTTAGTTGTATTCCTTATACTACAGTGTTAATTCTCAACTTGGGGCCCTCTCTTCTCTTGCTTATTTCCCTAAAGAGTTCAGTGAGTTTTCATCAAGTCCTTCAGAAAGAAATGGCCATGTGATATAAATTCCACCTCAGAATTCAGGGCATCCCCTAGGGACAACAGACATACTCACTCTGGGGGCATTTTGAGATACCCCATGGCAGGGAACACTGGGTATCTCTGTCTAACTTTAAGAAATAATTTATGCAATGGAATGAGCTGGTTGGTGAAAATAAGTAAGAAATAAACAACCAAGAAGACAGATTAAGTTTCTCATGCAAAATATTAGGCTGATCTGTAATGGCTACCTGCCTGAGTTCAGGAGCCCTTAGCACGTTGTCTAACCTAAGAACTCATGCTGTTGTTTTCATACAAGTTGCCAGTGGGAGCGTCTCAGTCGCAGCATATCACACCAAAAAAAAAAAAAAATGCTTTTAAACTAACCGTTTGTTCTTTTTAACCTACTTCCTGTTTAGAAAGCCCTTCTATTTTGAGCAGAATGTTTACTTTTTAATCTTTTTGTAAGAGGAATTGCATTTTATTACCTAGGATTCAAATACAGTGAAATGAGAAAAACTCAATAAAAAGGTTGAAATTTTTCATTCAATAAATTTTCAGTGAAAAGCCAAGTTTGTGCCTGCAGTTGTTTTAGTTATAACACACATAGTAGTCAACAGTTTCAGGGGGGGTTAACCATTGGTTAATAAACTGAATAAGATAGATGTGTTCATTCATATAAAGTAATATAATTTTTCTTGGGAAAGTTTAATATTATACAGATCCATTAGCATATTTACAAATTAATCCTCCCTTAGGAAAAAGGAGTTAGAATTTACAGCAGTAAAGGCTCTATTACATTTAGAACTGCATTTTTTTAGAGAAAAAGAAAAGAAAACGAAGGAAAATAACATTGAACTGCTATGACTAACTGCTTTGTAATACCAAAATTTATGAAAGACCAAAATAGAATTTCCTAGTATCTCATAGATAATGCAGCTTCTATATTACAAATTGCAAATTCCTGTAAAATTAAACCTGCTTTTGCAAGCTAAATGACACTAAATCAATTACACACTCAAGGCTATTAATGTGAACTTCCCCGGCATATGTTTTTATCTCAGTTCTCTCACTACTTGTTCTCATATGACAAGACAGAATTTGAAACCTTCACAACACTAATAACAACAAAATCTACTCCTTGCTTTTCACTTCTTCCTCAAACCTCAGTTAGTCGTCAAGTTTGAACTAGGGACTGCTGGCATATTTAAGTCCTGACATCCCTTGTCATAGAGAACATGTTCTTATAGCCACAGAGAAAAAACCTGAATATGCAATAAGGGTCAATGTGTACATAAATACCACACATATAAATAGGGTTGAAAAGTGATTTGATTTTTGCTCAGTCGATTCTTTGATCATTCTCAGGTTTATTCTGTGAATGCCCTTTTCTTAAAGGAAGGTTTAAGTCACATTTCTTTTTTTTTTTTTTTTTGGTTTTTCGAGACAGGGTTTCTCTGTTTAACAGCTCTGGCTGTCCTGGACTCGCTTTGTAGACCAGGCTGGCCTCGAACTCTCAAAGATCCGCCTGCCTCTGCCTCCCAAGTGCTGGGATTAAAGGCGTGCGCCACCACCGCCCAGCTCTTAAGTCACATTTCTGCACACAGGTTATAACAAAATATTAACAGCCATTCCATATACAAATTACAAATTTATTTCAATGAGATATTGTTTAATAATCATTTTTGTAATATTTCAAACTATTGAAGGAAATCAAAGTAGTCTCTATACAAAAATGTTCTTTCATAGGCTAAAAACCCGTTTGTTTTCTCCTTTATATTCAACTAATCTCTCCTCCTCCACCATAGATATATGGTGATATATCTGCTATATCTGGGATATTTCTCTTTTTACATTTTTTTCTAGATTCTTTTTCCTTTTTTATTTTTTTCTTTTTTTTTTTCAGTTTTTAGAGACAGGGTTTCTCTGTGTAACAGCCCTGGCTGTCCTGGACTTGCTTTGTAGACCAGGCTGGCCTTGAACTCACAGACATCCGCCTGCCTCTGCCTCCTGAGTGCTAGGAATAAAGGCGTGTGTCACTACGCCTGGCTCTAGATTCTTTTTCTATATCTTCTATTTATTTGGTTTTGTTTCTTTGGTCCAAGACAATGCACTACAGATATGCAAATTGATTCCTAGAAAGCATTTCCTTTTCAGATTAAACATCCTCCCTTTAAACATAAGACCCTCAACGGAGGACATCCTCGCACTTCTTTCCCTAGGCCCACCAGTTATTCAAGAACCTCTTTAAAAGAGTACTGGAAACAACCCAGATGTCCCTCAACCAACGAATGGATTTTTTAAAATGTGGTACATTTACACAATAGAATACTACTCAGCCATCAGAAACAAGGAAATCACGCAATTCACAGTTAATGGATGGAACTAGAAAAGCTTATCTTGAGTGAGCTAACCCAGACTCAGAAAGATACACATGGCATCTACTTACTTATAACTGGATTTTAGCTATATAGTACAGGATAACTATCCTACAACCAATACACCAAAAGGAACATGAACATAGACTGTTACCTATTAAGGGGACAATTTGCCCTAGGAGTGCTACCATGTTGACCCCAGTGCAAGAGGAAGCTCTTAGCTCTCATATGACTATTGAGCTGAGAGGGGTTGATATGTAGGGACACTCCACATCAGAGGAGTGGGAAGGGTGGGAGAAGGAGGAGATGGTGGGAGGGTGGAACTGGGAGGGGTGGAGAGATGGCACTATGATGGAGATATAACTTGAAGTAATAAATAAATAAAATAAAAGGGAGAACATGCTGGCTTTACAGCTTAGCAGAAGAGTTGCCTAACCTGTGACAGACCCTGATCTCATTCTTTAGCATCTCAAAACAAAATGCATCTCAACCAGAAACAGCTCCCATCAATATTTGACAATTATGACTGACATGCTTCTTCATGCATAGATCCATTCTCTTTAATTTCAAAGTTCTAAAATTACGAATAAAAATGCCAGTTAGTTTTTATAATTAACCTAAATGCTTCCCATTTCCTACATAGTATATAGATAGTATTCCCTGGAAAACCTAGTATTTTTCCTCTTGTATGATTCACTAATAACAATGAACAAGGAAGGAATCTATGGGCAAAAAGCCTAGAAAAGGGATCATTCCTGTCATCCTTATGAGAACCCTAGACTCATCCAGAATTTTAAACTAAGAAAGAAAGAAATAAAGGAAGGAAGGAAGGGAGGAAGGAAGGAAGGAAGAAAAAAAAAAAGAAAGAAAGAAAGATAGAAAGAAAGAAAGAAAGAAAGAAAGAAAGAAAGAAAGAAAGAAAGA
>CAJQZJ010033849.1:1949644-1986920 GCA_907164525.1 Lophiomys imhausi
TATATATATATATATATATATATATATATATATATATATATATATATGTATACTGCATGAGCCTGTTTGTTCCAGGTTTCTTAAATGGAAAAAATGAATGCAATGTATTAATCATCACACCGATGTTCCTGATTGAAAAATAAATTATTTAAATAAGTAACACTCTTTCTCTTTTAATACTTTCTAGAAATCTTTTCTAGCATTGAAAGCTGAAAGATTGGGGGAAATGCTACAATATACTGCTGATATGAAGCAAAGTTTAATATAGGTCATGTATAGGATATTATTATCAATTGGTTCCTCAGTTTTATATCAAATTTTTGGATGGTAATTCAATCCTATTAAGAAGGTCTACACATCCAGACTGATTGTTACAGATCTAAATTCATTTCCTCCTCTTCACACACAAAAGCTTTACTTCCAAAATATTTAGCATGAGAAAAGAAAATGCAGTGGCCATAATATGTACTTATTCAGCCTGTACTACTTACTGTGTTTAATCTTCCTAGAATGAGCAATATTTCTGTTTCTTATTTTAACAAAATACATATTACACAGGGTGGGCCAGTCCTTCATAATTCCTACTTTACAATTAATGTCTGTCAGAGATACTGAGCCAAAAGGCTAAAGATTCATGCTCTAATGTATGAAGAGAAATTGGGAACTGTCCAGGCAGCCAGTTGTATGTCAGTTCTTAGTTTTGGAAGCTGCTGCCCCTGTGCTTCCTGTATAAACAGAAATATTTATCCCTCTCAGGTTTCTGATGTGGTTGAAGACTCGATAGTTATAGTCCCATAGTTAAGTTTTAAGTTGTTTAGGAATTAAAAGGATGTTCTCAGTCTAAGAAGATGTTTTTAAGTTGGTAATGAAATTTAGGATGGAAACTGGGTTAGGTATAGAACCTTAAACTCATCAAGATTGATATATATAATAAAATATAATTGTTAGTTCCCAAATACATATGGACTGGACCTTGGGAGTGTAAGTTATATCTTATAATTTTCATAATTGTTGCCTAATTGTTCTTATTGTTTTATATTATAGTCATTGTTATAAGAAAAAGAGCCTTTCATTAAACTAAAAGGGGGAGATGTTGGGGGGGAAAAGATATGCTTTAAATTAAAAAAAAAAAGACGACAGGAACTTAGGAGGGACATGTTGGAAGAAGAGGTTCAGAGGATCCATGAGGAGAAGAAAGTGAGAGGAGATAGATATGATGAAAATACATTATATACATATACAAATTTATCAAATGATAAATAAAAACATTACATTAAATCATTAAATATATATATGTATATATATATATATATATCAGATATATCATGAATACAATGAAGAGTTCCAGAAAAGAAGCCACCAATAATGCAAGAAGAAACACATAAACCTCAAGGTAGAATAACCTCCTTAAACTGTCAGGAACTAAATCCTCTATCTATAGAGTGTATATAAACCAGAAGTGAAAAATGTTTACTCAATGCAAACCACATATCAAGCTCAGAAGGTACAAGGGGAAATTCAAAGGTGAGAATTATATAAGTCAGGTAGTCTCATTTTTGAGGCAAATTAATAATGTAAATTGCAGAAAATTCTTGCCATTTAAACAATGCCTCAAAAATAAACCATGTGAGTGGAGCACCGGTCCATGGTGTCCTTTAAGAACATGCATGATGGAACATAATCACCATCTGTGAAGGACTTCCATGATCACTCCAGAGATGGGTCCTACAAGCTAGCAGACAGGGGTAAAAATAATTGGAAAATGTCTGTGTCAATTTTTAATGGGGCAGGACATGACAATCATAGTTGTGTTGGTTAGAACCTATCATGTTGCTAAAATTAAATATAAGGCAGATTGGGAAATGTACCTGGATGGCCATCATAAGTGAGAACTATGAAGTTACTGTTTTTCTCTAGATATTACTTCCCTCTACTCACTATCTTTCTGGTCGTTCATGATAGGCATGTCCTATCTTCTTTATACACATGGAACACATTCCATAATCTCCCAAAAAAAGTGATAGTTCACTTACTTCATTGAAACTAATGCTACTAAGTTATTATGCTTTTCGTTATACAAGTTAAGGTGGCTCTGGTGGTACCATACTATGACAAAAATAATTCTCTTTTCTCTATACTGCTTCTATATTGATATAAATACAGAAACAAAAGAGCATTAATAGACACCTACATTAAAATAGGAAAAGAACAGACAGACTTACCCTACTCACAAATCAGTGGCAGTTGGTTATCTTCACCCAAAAAAGAACCCACATACCTACGGACGCTTGATTTTTAACAAAGAAGCTAAAACCATAAAAAGGAAAAAGGAAAGCATCTTCAACAAATGGTGCTGGTCTAACTGGGTATCTACATGTAAAATAATGCAAATACCTCATATTTATCCCCCTACACAAAACTCAAGTCCAAGTGGATCAAAGACCTCAACATAAAACTGGATACATTAGATCTAATAAAAGAGAAAGTGGGCAACAGCCTCGAGCTCATTGGTACAGGAGACAACTTCCTGAATAGAACACCAACAGCTCAGGCACTGAGATCAACAATTAATAAATGGGACCTCATGAAAGTGAAAAGCTTCTGTAAGGCAAAGGACAACTGTTATTAGAACAAAAGGAAAACCCACAGATTGGAAATAGATCTTCACCAACCCCACATCTGACAGGTGGCTAATATTCAAAATGCATAAAGAACTCAAGAAATTAAACACAACAAACCAAATAATCCAATCAAAAAATGGGCTAAGAGCTAAACCTAGAATTCACAGCATAGGAAGCCATAATGACTGAGAAGTAGATCACCATCAGTGAGGTAATCCAGACCCAGAAAGATACACATGGTATGTACTCACTTAAAAGTGGATATTAGCCATATGGTACAGGATAACCATCCTGCTATGTTAGCACACAGGAACCTAGCTTAACTATCCTCTGAGCAGCCCCACCCACCAGTGGATCGAAACAGATGCTAAGACCCATAGCCAAACCTTAGGTGGAGTGCAGGGAGTATTGTGAAAGAGTGGTAGGCAGAATAGAGGGATCTGGAGGGGATAAGAACTCTACAAGAAGATCAACAGAGTCAACTAACCTAGGCCCCTAGGGGCTTACAGAGACTGAAGCATAAACCAAAAAAGCATGTATGGACTGGACTTAGGTCCCCTACACACATGTAGCTGATAGGCATCTTGTAGATTCCCTAGCAAGTAGAGCAGGGACTGTCTCTGACATGGAATCTGTTTTCTGCTTGTGGATCACTGTACCCTAGCTGGGTTGCCTTGTCTGGCCTCAGTATAGAGGATGCTTAGTCCTGATGTGACTTAAAGAGTCTGAGTGGACTGATGGGAGGAGGGAGTATTCTCCTTTTCTGATGAGAAGGGGGTGGGTGTAAGGGGAAAGAGAGTAGGAGGATGGGACCAGGTGGAAAAGAGGGAGGGAGCTTCCATTAAGATGTAAAGTTAATTAATTAATAATTAATTAATTGATTTAAAAAATTAATGCTAAACATCCTTAGTCATCAGAGAAATTCAAATCAAAACAACTCTGAGATTCCATCTCACTCCTGTCAGAATGGGTAAGATCAAAAACTTAAGTGACGGAACATGCTGGCAAGGATGCAGAGAAAGGGGAACACTCTTCTATTGCTGGTGGCAGTGCAAACTTGTACAACCACTTTGGAAATCAATATGGCAGTTTCTCAGAAAATTGAGAATAGATCTTCCTCAAGACCCAGCTATAATAATCATGGGCATATACCCAAAAGATGTTCCACTAAACCACAAGGACATTGGCTTAAATATGTTCATAGCAGCTTTATTCATAATAGTCACAAACTGAAAACAACACTGATGTCCTTCAAGCAAAGAACAGATAAAGAATATGTGGTATATTTACACAATGGAATACTTCTCAGCCATTAAAAACAAAGAACCCATAAAATTTGCAGGAGATGGCTAGAACTAGAAAAGATCATCCTGAGTAAGGTAACTCAGACTCAGAAAAATACATATGGTATATACTCACTTATAGGTGGATATTAGACATATAGTACAAGATAACCAATCCTGCAATCCATATACCAAAGAAGCTAAGTAACAAGTAGGGCCCAAGGGGGGATACTTGAATCCCACCAAGTAGGGAAATAGAATAGACATCTGACATTTTGATATGGCCATCCTAGTTGATTATGAAATAGTATCTTTTTACAATTGTTTATTTGTAGACTGAAGACTAATAAGACTGAATATTGTTTGTGTGGTTTTTGTGTATTTGTATATTTCTTTACTAAATTATCTATTCCACTTATTTGACCATTTTTAAAAATTGAGTCTTTTTGTTGTGAGACTTCTGCATGCAATATTTGCCCACTATGGTTTATCTTTTCACTACCTTGAAAGTCAATTTTAAGTCAAATTTACATGTTGTTTTTTCTGTTGCTCTTGCTTTTGGTGTACCATATCTGAGAATTCATTGTCAAATCCAAGGTTCTTACATTTATGCCCATGCTTTCTTCCAAGTGTTTTATGGTTTTAAAACATAGCTTTGGACATTTGATGAGTCTCTTATCAATTCTCTGATGCCCTGTGAAGTCAAAATATAATTTTACAGATATCTGTTGTCAGGATGATTTTTGAAAAACAAATTATTTTTTCCATGTTAAATTGACCCGACAGACAAATAAACCACTGAAATGTGTTTATTTCTGAACAATTAAGTAGATTCTATAGCTCTATCATGCGTATCCTGATACCAGTACCACAATGTCTTCATTACACTATCCAACACTGGTGTGCCTTTTCAAGAATATTTTCAACTTGATGCCTTAAACTTCATTTTTGAGAGTTGAATAGATGGCTCTCAGCAGGTAAAAATGCTCGCTTCTAAATACTGAAACTCCCATAGATGTCTTTCCACAAGTTAAAAAAAAAACTTGTAGTCTAATCTATTAAGAAAATGTTCCAATTCTAAACATATATGCACCAAATATTAGTGTACCTAACTTTATAAAATAAGTATTGCTTGTTGTAAAGTTGTAGACTGAGTCAAATACAATAATAATGAATGATTTTAATACCCAACTCTCACTCACAAACAAAACAAAAATTTTTTAAAGACATCAAAGTTAATAACATTATAAGTCAAATACATTTGTAGTTATCTACAAACGTTTCACCCAAAAACACCAGAATATACATTCTTCTCAACAGTTCGTGGAAGTTTCTCTAAAGTAGACCATATAGACATATACTTTAAGACATATACCGAGTCTTAACAAGTACAAAAATTAAAACAATCTCTTCTCTTTTATCTGATTTCAATTGAAAAAAAAACTATTTACAGCAAAGAAACAATAAAAGACATACAAATTCAGAACACTGAACAAAGTACTAAGTGACAAATGGTTTATTAAAGACGTCAGGTCTTTAAATACTTTTAAAAATTAAGCTTCCTGTTACATCTAATGTCATGAGGAATATTCCACATACTCTTGAGAAAATGCATCTTCTGCTATTTGGGGACGGCCTCCTTTCCAGGCGTCTGCTATTCCAAAGGGGTACAGATTGCTCACTTCTTCTAGCCTCCTGTTGAGCTTCTGACTGTTACTCTAGCTATCATGGCGGTAGAGTGATGAAGTCTCTAGAGTACCTTTACTGCTATCATTTCTGAAAATAAATTACCTATATTTTAGTACTTTATTCCTGTGTATATGAATATTAAACTTTTCATGTTTCTAATGGTTTGAAACTTGCATTATAAAATAATTCTGTATAAAGTCTATTTTTTTCTAATATTAGTAGGGTCTTCCAGTTTTCTTATGATTATTATGTGCACAATAACCCCCTTTTTCTCTCTGCTTACTTTCAATTTATTTGCATCTTAGAATGTAAAATGAGTCTCTGGTAGCAAATAGCTGAATCTTAGTGGGTTTTTTCTAATTATACCAGCTCTACTTTTTTCTCATATTATTTATTTTATTAATATTGAGTTACTAAAATACAGCTTGATTTATGTCTGTCACTTTAATTTTTATCTATGCATTTGTGGGTTTTTTGTGTTTTGGTTTTTTTGCATTTGTGTTTTGATCATTTCTTTCTCCTTTACTTTTTTTCTATTGCTCTGAGGGAATTTTTTAATGTAACATTTGAATGTATTTAATAATTCTTACTATGTATTTTAGTAATTTCCTTAATGGTTGCTTAAGGACCACATGCATCTTAACTTACAACAAATAGCCTCAGGTTTGCATTTTTACATTTCTTGTTAGAAGAAATGCTTCTCCTATAAAGCCTTCTTTCCCATGTGTTACCTTTTGTTTTATTGGCTACCTTCTACCTCAATAAATGATAAAACTCAACAAGCACTGTTCTTTACATAACTTGACATGTTTTGAAGAAGCCCAAAGAAGAAAAGTTAGCAAGCACACATTTGTTCCATTTGCTGTACAAACATCCCTGTTTATCATTTCTGTTTCATCAATAGATGCATCGATTTTAATATGGCAACTGTTACTCCCTTAGAGAATGACCTTCGCCGTGAACCTTTCCACACTCTGTTAGGAGTAACATCAATCACTTTGAATCACGTCTGAAGATAACTATAGGCCTTGCTTCTCGCCTCTCCCAACTCCTTTCCGCTGAAGAAAGCAAAGGAAATGGCATGTTTCTACATATATGTCACTCAGGAACTTGGCACCAAATAATGAGGAGTATGTAGGCAACCAGGCCCAGGTCTCTTCTGCCTGACATTCTCAACGGGGCAACTCCCTGTCTGGTCGAGAACAGTGAGGCCATAACTCCAGTATTCTTGGCAGTGCTGTCTCACAGGTGGAGCTCCAGGACACCATAAGAAGCAGCAGAGAAGAGAGTCTTAGCCTCACCTGCTCAGAATACAAGCTCAAATAAAGTTGCTACAACAGGATGGGGAGTAACCCCCTGCCCTGTTTTTTTCTGGAAGAGAAAAAGGAAAGAAGATGGGGTTCATTCCTACACCACTCTTGAGTGAAGTAAAGGGGCATGGGGAGGCTGCAGTTCTTGGTTTACACGTCACAGATTTGTCTGCTCTTTATCAGAATGTAGCCAAAGAGAAATACTTTTAAATTTGCATTATGTCCATAGGACGTTTCCAAGGATCTTGGTTAGTTTGTCTTTAGTCATGATTTCTTTTAAAACTTATTTTACTGGGAGGAAGTCTTCAGAACATATTAGCTTGTTATCCTAGAGAACTCCTAGCCCCTTCAGTTTCATCTTTTCAATTATACTGAATCAGTTTCACTATGAAAAGTACTATTGAAACTTGGAGAGCCAATGGCAGGGGTTTTTTTTTTTCAGCCTTCTTGTTGATAATTTAGAACATAGAAGCAGTAAGACTTTGCATCATGGGTAGTGATACTAGAAATTAGCCTAGCCTTCCCTGTGATTATCTCTTCTTGCTGTCTAGTTTAATGCAATGAAAGGAAACACAAATATTCTGGCTCTCTCTAAAGGCAGATTTCTACATTGGCAGGCTTGATGTATCTGGCTTCCAGGTTGTTATAAGCAATTTTACAAAATACATATCACTATATGATATAAATACCCAGTGATTTTTTTCCATTCCCCATTTTGTCTTCTTGATTTCAGCTGATCCACCAACAAAAGCCTATACCTCATATTCCAAGATTTTATGGCAACAGTGTACATCAGGATACTAATTACTATGTTAATTAGGTGAGAAAAAAACAAATCAAAGTTTACTTCTTACTTATAGAATAACACTGGGCCAGTGGGCAAATCTCTAGGACAATACTAATAACCAATAATAATAGACAGTTTTAGAAGTGAAATGCAACATATTCTTCAAACAACAAACAATATCAAATATAACTCTGTCTTACTTAAAGTTAAGAAATTCTATGAAACATCATAATCACAGCGTGGAAAGCTTTGTGATCACTTGTAGACACAGGATGTAATAAAGCTGAAAGCTTTCTGAGAAAGAGCATTTAGAAATGTTCAGAGGAGCACTTATAGAAAACATTGGCATTAACCACCTCATGAAGTAGTTATAGGTCACAAATCTATGGAGATAACATTTGAGTACTGGTTTTTCTGCTCTTTTCACAGAGACTAAATTTCCACTACTAGAGACACTGTACTTGCTATTGTGTTAGAAACAATTAAATTATGTCTTTCTAAAAACCATGTTGAAGTCCTTAGCCCCAGTATCTCGTCATGCAACTGTGTCTGGTGATAAGCCTAAAAGGAGTAATTAAGGTACAATGAGCTCATAGGGGTTAGCTCTAATCAATATTTTTAACAGGAGGGAGGATATAGTCTATTAGACCAATGGGCAATCAGGTGAGCACACAATGAGAAAGGTAAAGCTATAAACCAAAACAAGAGGCATCAGAAGAAACCAAACCTGCTGCAGACTTCTTGAGCTCAGATATCTAGTATCCAGAACTAGGAAAAGATACATTTCTGTTGTTTAAGTTGTCCTAAGGTGTTTGTTACGGCAGCCCGTGTAAACAAATATACAAGGGTAGAGAGAAAGTTTATAATTGATGTGTTAGAGACTGCTAACCAACAGTAATTTAGATATGTTCCATATCTGCAAGAAATATAGATAACAGAGAAAAATGAATAAAAATATATATTTATATTCTTCATATATAGAGAGGTGGGGGAGAGATTCCAAGAAGTGATGGACAACAACTGGGCATTCTGATTTCTCCCTATAGAGTCTGGGGAGATCTGACACTAGTACTGACCTATATTGAATTGTATGGACATGGAGGCTACATGGGAAATGTAGGTCAAACCAGATGCCTAAAGAATGTCCTATCTGCTGACCAGATCCTTTGGATCCTGTGGTGCTGAGACAGGCTAGACTTGGATGGTGGTTTTCTTTTTTTTTTTTTTTTTTTTATAAATACTTTACTTTTTTTCCTTCAAGTTAAATCTCATTCACAAACTCCTCCCTATTCCCCCTTCCTATCCCGCCCTTCCACCCTCTTCCCCCAGAAGTTTCCCCTTTCAGTCCAACAGATGGTTCCTTCTCTTATAACAGTAAGTATTATACAAAACAACAGATATAAATATGCCACATTTATGAGAGTTAAATGGCCCAGTATACCTTCCCAATGTCGTATTTATACATATTTGGCCCCTGATTTTAACATTCTACTATCTAACCATCTCCATGAGTTTAAAGGTCTATATCTGATTCAACATTCATATTAAATTGCAACACACTTTTAAGAGTATCTTCTTAGATCTATAACACCCTCTTGATTCTTAAACAACTCAAAATTTAACTATGAGACTCTAGCTGTCTATTCTTCAACCACCTCAGAGACCTGAGAGGGATAAATATATCTGCTTATATAGGAAGTGCAGGTCCTGCAGCTTCCAAAACTAAGAAAGGACATACCAATGACTGCCTGGACAGTTCCCATTTTCTCTCCATACATTCCTGCATCAGTCTTCAGCCTTTGGGTCCTGTTTCTCTGACAGACATTTGTTGTAGAGCAGGGATTATGAAGGACTTACCTACCCTGTCTTGGCAGAGTTAGGCTGTCGACTTCCCTGCTACCAAGTTTTGTCCTTTTTGGACAGCAGTCTGTCTGCAGTTGGTGCAAGGGGTTTTTTCATGCCAAGAGATAGGCTTGTCACTAATTCAACCATCTTACAGTGGTGGTTCTTCGATGCTTATCTTCTACTTGGAGTAGAATAGGGGGTGCTGTCAGGCGCTGATATGTCTCGATATCAAAAAAAAAGAAAAGAAAAGAAAATCTTAATTTAAGATAACATCTTTGAATGCCATATTCTGCAGATCTCTTGGGGTGTTTGAAGATACCCTATCCATCTCTTGTATTTAGATAAGCAAATGTTGCTTGTCTCTTAGCAACTTGAATACTGGGTAGTTTACAGAATATCTGTGATAGACTGTCATAGTAGCTAACAAAGTGACATGTTTGCATGACTAGGAGTTTGTTTTACTTAACTATCCTAGACCGTTTTAGACGGTTGGTATCAAGAGGCCAGAGCTTCACATTTTATTTTTAAGTATCTCTAGGTATGATACCATTAGGAAGCGTTACCTTTAATTTTGTATCAATATACAAAGATCTATTTAATTGTGGTTAAATATACTCTTAATTATGTATCAATATACAAAGATCAATGCCTATGTAGCCCAATACAATCTTAATATTACGTCCATATACAAGGGTCAATACCATTGTGGCCAACTATAATCTTAATTTTGTATCAATATACAAAGATCAATACCGATGTAATCCAATACAATCTTATTTTTGCACAATAAACAATGGTCAATACCACTTTAGCCTAATAAACTACTAATTTTGTATCAATATACAAAGGTATAAGGGCATATTCAATAATCTGCCCCTTCTTCTTGGACCTTCCTGTGCTATGTCTATATCTCATTTTTCTCAAGCCCATGCACTCCTACATAGGAGAGGAAGAAGGATACAGAAAAGGAAAAGTAGGAAGTCCCTGGGGCTAACCTCCAAAACCCATTAAGACAGGACCATTTATCAGCTTGTAGTCTCTTCCCCTACATATCAGAGTTTTCAGTTATCCTTCAAATAACCAAAAAGAAGGGCGGAGAAACACCTTCCCCACCCTCTGGGCATGGGACGTCGCTCTCTTAAAGTGACTTCCTGCTGATTTGAGTCGTAGTTGACCTGTTTGGGGCCCGAACTCAAATGGAAAAAATGGTTAAAAATGTTAGTACAATCCTTTTATGTTCAGTCCTTCTGTTTTCAGCTGTTTAGATGACCTAAGAGTTTTGTAGGCAGAAGCTGATCTTGCAGGCTTCACTGAGGTTCCGGCTGGGGCATTGTGTAGAGCTGAACGGACCAGCGACATTGGATTGCCTTGGTGGTTGCAGGCCCCCGATGGAGACAGCTATTGAGGAAGTCTGCCAGGCAGAATCAACTGGGTCACTCGTCCTCCTTGGTGCCTGATTCTGCTCTCTGCTGAGGTTTCCGCTGTCCAGCCGTCCCCGGGCTCCCCTAATGGACGCTTTGGTTCTCCTGGAAAGATAAGAACAGAGCCCTGCCCCAATGCCAACCCTGGGACAATTGCCCTCTTTTTTTTGGGGGGGGGGGCGGGGGCTAGGTAGTACTTCTCCTGAAGCAAATTTGGCCTTCTGACAACATACAAAGCGTTATCTTTCAATCCGGGTTAAAGAAGAAATCATTCTGTCACCTTGGAGCTAAACCAGCTCCAGTGTATATATTTTGAGATCCCAAAGGACAATCTGCCTGCATCGAGAAGGCCTTTTGTAAGTAGCCTCCAAACCTAGGTCCCTCCAAATCCCATGTGTGTGTCTCTGAACTCTAATTATTGGGATCAGAGACCTGTGTTTCCCATCTGAAGGGATCAAAGATGTGTTCCACCACTCCTGGATCGAAGTCTTTCTCTATTTAGAGTTTGCCCTGCATCAGGCTGACCCTGAGCTCTGGGATCTGCCCGTTTCTGTCTCCAGTGTGCTGGGAGCTGGGACCAAGGGTGTACTCTTCTTGAATGGTGGGACCAAGAGTATGCACCCTCACCACCCCGCTCCGTATGACTCCAGAATACATAAGACCACCAACTCTACGGTGCTCCCCCCCCCCCCCGTCTCCACTGAAGTCAAAGGCATGGGCCAATACCACAATTCTCTTGTATTTTACCTTAGCTCCACGTCTTCTCGAGACCTGGAGGTCTGCAAAACCAGGCCGAACGGCTGTATCCTCTATTCCATTCACAGTGTTTCAGCCCTGCCACCTGCCCCTTTTTTTTTTTTTTTTAGTTAATAAATTGATTTGTTTGTTGCTTCAGGTTACATCCTTATCATATTGTCCTCTTTTCCCGCTTCCCAGCCCCACCCTCCCATGCTCTACCCCCTGACCCTTCCATCTTGTTCCTCTGGGGTGGAGTGTCCCTGCCTAACAGTCTCTCACCACAGATCAGGAGTCATATGAGGGCCAAGAGCCTCTTCATTCACCGGGGGCCTACGAGGCAGTACTGCCAGTGAAAGGTGTCTCCTTGCTACTGGGGGAATACTAAAAAAAAGACCAACAAACACACAAACCCACAAAAACAAAGAAAATCAACAAAAAAAGAGAGAAAAAAGAGAAGGGAAAAGGAAAAAGAAAAAAGAAAAAGAGAAGGAAAAAGAAAAAGATAAAAAAAAATTTATGTCCATGTTCCTTTTGGTGTGTTGGTTGTAGTACAGATATCCTGTACGATATAGCTAAAATCCAAAGACATCATAACTTAATAACTGAAAGTACGTTTTTCATACTTGCAGTTTGGGTATAATAATAATAAGACTGAAGAAAAAAGCTTTGAACTCATGCTCAGTGTCAACCAAAATGGCGTGAATGAGCACTTGTGAGGAGCCAGCCCCTGAGAAAAAGGGAAAAGAGTAGGGAAACAAAGAGGATGAAAAGTGTGTCCCTATTGTTTGTGAACTTAAGCAGGTCACTTCATTCTTCAGAATCTGCTTTCCTAAACATTAATTCAGGATAATAATATTGATTTTTGATAATTCTTGTAAAAAATTTTAAAAACATATGGTGAAAGTGGACATCCTTGTCATGTCCCTGAGTTTAGAGGAAATGCTTCAAGTTTCTCTCCATTTATTTTGATGTTGGCCACTGGCCTGCTGTATATTGTCTTTATTATTTCTAGGTACGGCCCTTGTATGCCCATTCTCTCCAGAACCTTTAGCATGAAGGAGTGTTGGATTTTGTCAAATGCTTTTTTGGCATCTAGTGAGATTATCATGTGTTTTTTTTCTTTCATCTTGTTTATATGGTGAATGACGTTGATAGATTTTCGTATGTTGAACCATCCCTGCATCCCTGGGATGAAGCCTACTTGATCATGGTGTATGATACTTTTGATGTGTTCTTGAATTCGGTTTGCTAGTGAACTAACCCAGACTCAGAAGGATGCATATGGCATCTATTCACTTATAGTAGGATTTTAGCTATATAGTAGAAGGTATCAATACTACAACTAACACACCAAAGGGAACTTGGACATAGACTTCTTATTTTTAATTTTTAATTTTTATTTATTTTTTATATAATAGTTATATTTTTTCTATTTTTTTAGTATTTTTTATCTATTGTATACTTATTGATTTATTTGTTTAGTAGTTCTCTCTCCCAGGCAACGAGACACTTTTCACTGATGGTACTGCTTCGTAGATCCCCAATGAATGAAGAGGCTCTTGGCACTCATACGACCTCTCAACTGAGATGAGGGACTATTATATAAGGACACCCCACCCCAGAGAAATGGGATGGAAGGGTTAGGAGGTAAAGAAAAAAAATGAAATGTGATGTTTCAGCCTTTTACTACTGTCATAAACTGTTTAGGATAATTAAGAAATGCAAACTAATGGTTATGCAAGCCGGTCATTCTGTTAGGTACTATGATAGCCTATTATAGTTACTTGCTAAGCTAATCAGAAATAAACCTGCTAAGAGACAAGCAACATCTGCTTACCCTAATATAAGAGATAGATAGGGTCTCTTCAAAAAGCTCAAGAGATCTGCAGAATACGGCATTCAAAGATGTTTTCGTAACTTTAGATTTTTTTATATCAAGACATATAAACTCATGACAGCACCCCTTATTCTCCTCCAAGTAGAAGATGAGCATCAAAGAATCTCCAGTGGGAGATGATTGAATTAGTCGCAAGCCTATTTCTTGGTAGGAAAAGCCCCTTGCTCCAACTGTAGACAGAATGCTGTCCAAAGGACAAAACCTGGAAGCAGGTAAGTCGACAGCCTAGCTCTGCCAAGACAGGGTAGGTAAGTCCTTCATAACCCCTGCTCTACAATCAATGTCTGTCAGAGAAATGGGGCCAAACGACTGAAGAGTGATGCTGTAATGTATGGAGAGAAAATGGGAACTGTCCAGGCAGCCACTGGTATGTCATGTCTTAGTTTGGGAAGCTGCAGACCCTGAACTTCCTATAAAATCAGATATATTTGTCCCTCTCAGGTCTCTGAGGTGATTGAAGAACAGATAGATAGAGTCTCATAATTAAATTTTGAGCTGTTTAGGAGTCAAGAGAGTGTTATACATCTAAGAAGATACTTTTAAAATTGTGTTGCAATTAGTATGAATTTTGAGTCAGATATAGAACTTTAAACTCATGGAGATGGTTAGATAGTAGAATGTTAAAGTCAGGTAGCAAATACATATGGTCTGGTCATTGGGAATGTACGTTAAGCCATATAACCCTCATAACTGTGGCCTAATTACCTCTGTTGTACTGTATTGTATTTATTATTATAAGAGAAAGAGCCATTTGTTGGACTGAAAGGGGAAACTGTAGGGGGAAATAAGATATACCTTAAACTTAAAAGAAAAAAAAAAGGGAAGAGGATGGGGGGTTGAGTGTGGGAGGGTGGGACTGGAGGTGGAATAGGAAGGGGACTGCGATTGAGATGTAACTTGAAGAAATAAAAAATAAAGGAAAAATAATGAAAAAAAAAATTAAAAACATTAAAAATACTTTAGCCAATACCTGGAAAATATCTCTGTGCTTAATTTATGTCTTTGTTACTACAATCCACCTTTACTCTCTTCAAAGAGCAACATTTGAGAAGAGTTCCTTTGGGTATTGTTGAAATTTATCAAACACTATAACCTTCATGCCAAAATCTAAGACTTAGAGGAAAGACTTAGAGCAAAGCCAAATCTTACTGTAGTAAACTAACTCTTGCATTATCCTAGAAGTTACTTTCAGGACTCAAATGCATTTTTCTTGAAGGAGTGTGTGTGTGTGTGTGTGTGTGTGTGTGTGTGTGTATGCATCTCTTTTCTCCCAACTTTGAATATATAGTACTAATCAGAGTACAAAAGCAATATAACTTGTGATATAGACTACAGAAAAGATACTATAAAGAATACTTTACAGAAACAAAACAAAATAATCCATTATCATACAATATGAAAAGCCTTATATTTTTATACATGGAATATACTGTGATTTTTTTTCCATGAGATACAGTTGGTTCTCTTTTTTTGAACTGATGGGGAAAAAAAAAACAAAGTAAAGGGTAAATAATCCCTATTACCTTCAAACATTGGAGGGAGTGCATAAATTGGGTAACATATTGGTGGGACTGTGTTGTCTGTGGTATTGAGCAGGATTGCCCGTATCTCTGCCCAACTGCCAGGTTGGCTAAGTACTCTGAGAATGGCCTTCCTTTTTTCACAATGTCAGACAGTAGTTTCAAACACGTGGTATACAGTCTACATATTCACAGTACAAGGTTTGGATTAGGTGCAAATTACTCTTCAAATTTCTTTCAAGCCCTATCTAACTAAGCCAGCATGTTGCAGATTCTATGAGCAACATGTTTTTTCTTTTATGTCTGCCATCTTATCTCTTCATCCCTTGCAAAGCCAAATTTTGTTCTAAGGTAGAATGCTAACTTTCTTAATCTGACTTGCTACTCTCCCCCAAACAAATCTCCTAAATTTCCTCCCTTTATTTTTTCCCACTGAAACATAGGCTCCAATTATGTGTTCCATACTGTCAACTTGATCAGTTCTATATTTTATTCTTAAAATTCTGAGTTTACTATTTACAGAATATAATCTTAAGTACTTCAGAGGTCACAAGGGCTCTCAGAGGCAGTCATGCAATACTACCAGGGCATTTCTGGGATATGTCAGAAAATATACCTGTTTGCTATATAAAAATCAAGAAACAAACTAGGACAATATATAGAAGAGATTCTTTAACTGAACTGTGTGATTTTTGTTCTCTAGTTCTATTACTTTCTACTTCCCAAGATACTGTTACCAATCCTTTCACTGCTCACCTAGGAGCTTAACCAATGGAAATATCTCAGGCAAATGTAACAGTAACCCACTAGCCAGCTAGGATTCCAAAGCTCCAGCCATGACCTCGCAGGTTTCTTTAGTTCCAAAGCTGAGTCAGTGGTCACTGAAATCCTGAAAGTGTTAAGTGCAAGGAGTCATAGATCACCATATCAAAGTCTGCTGCCAGCATGAACTTCCCATGCCAAAAGGAGAGGAGTATTTAGACCATACTCAACAGGCTGCACAGTCCTGAAGTTCATCTGGTAACAAAGATAGGACAGATCTTTTTCATTTTGAATCAGTTTGCCCGTGCACACAGGACGTACTGACGTATGCTTACATCCAAGATATTGAAAACAACAGAAAGTGAGATCATTTATCCTAAATTCAAGTTATTTAAAATTTAAGGGACATTTCAGTATTTCATTCTATGCAAAAATATTTAAAGTTTTTTCCTGTATTTAGAAGTATGCATTTATTTATGAATATATTATTTTTTAATTTACTCATTCAGACATCCCCTCTATATTTTTAAGAAGGAAATAATATTTATCTTACTTTTCAAGTGCTTTTTCTATAGACATTTGCTTCTTTTCTGTGGTCTTGTTTTAGGATAAGAAATGAACTTTGTTTTTCTTAATAATGCAATTTTTAACATAAAAATATAAACAATTATTTGATTCATTATTTACTAAAGCTGAAAACATTAAGAAAAAGTTGAGAAATATACATTCAACCAGGTCATATTCATTGGAACATTTCTGTGGTGAATGCAAAATATTTAAGAGTATGTACTCAGTTATGAGCTAATATTTTCATGTAAAACTTAAAGTAAATTTATCTTAGAGATAAAATAGCACTTATCTTCATACAAATAAGTCTAAAAGTAATTTTAGAAACAACTTTGTCAAAATGAATATTTTAGCAATTGGACATGTATTTCTAAAACAATTGGTTATTTAAATGAAGTCTATTTTTTTTCTTGGAACGCACAATTTATAGCATGCTTTTGTAGAATTAAAGAGCCAGATTATGATGTCTGTCACATCTTGAGACACATGCAGTTGATATGGCAAAATTTTTGAAACATGGCTGGTCAGATATTTAACAGGAAGACAGCCATCTAATCTACACTGTGTGAGCTGAGAATCACGGGAGAGTATCCATGCCAGGAATCTCTCTTCTGCCCCACATTCTTATCACTATTTCTCTGATAGCATTCAGAATTCTAATCACTAGTCGTTATTTTTTCGCATCATTAAAAATCTTTACCAGAAAGCAAACATATTATCTAAGAAGTCATTAATAAGTCATTAACACCTTGCCTTAAATTAAATCACTCAGACTATGCTAATAGTTTACTTAAGAGCCCAGAGGGAGTACAGTACCAAACAGGTAATTTTGATGAGGATGGCCATTTTTTTTTAATACAACCTTTCAAAAGAAAGGACCATAAACTATGGTTTGGTTTGTCAAGAGAAGAGTTGAGAAGGTCATAAATGCAAAGGAAAAGAACCAAAACTAAAACAAAACCTACGTCATCATTCCCCTCTAAAGCAAGGAATTTAAAACTTGTGTGTGATTGACAGCTTTCCAAACACAATTGCAGTGCGTGATTTATACTGCTAACCCATAAAATCTGGACTTCCGTGACAGCTCTGACCTCTGAATTACTAATGACAATTCTGGCTGGCAGAGGATTTTCAATACTGAAGCAAAATGCAGGGCACAGGAAACACTCACCAGTACTTTCTGTTGAAGCGCAGCTTAACTGGGAGACTTGCTGAGCTGCCTTCAGCACATAATTCATAAAAATCAGACGGTCCAATTACTGATTACCAAAATTACATACAGGTAATTCTGAAGCAGGTGCTTTATATCAGTGTGGGGGGGGGGGTCATGCAAAAGTACAGTCCAGGGTTTGACTGAAGAGACCAGGCAGATGACAAGGCCTCAAGAAAATCCTGTTCTCAGAGAGCCACACCCTCTCTCAGTGAGCTCTTGATTCTCCAAGACCCTTACACTACTGTAGTCACAAACATGCCACTGTTGTTCAACAAAAGAAATGAAAAATAACAGCATTTTACTGAAAATTGCATGAGTGGATGTTTTCCAACGTTATTTAAAAATAAAAGAATAAAGCCATTAATCGAGTATATTTTTCATGCTCTACAGATATGTTTAACATTTTCTAAGCTTTCGTTTATTTCTTAAAAACTCTAGTTATCATCCTCGAGGGTTGAAATTAGATATTTAATTGACTGGTGGCAGGAAGGAAAATCACTCACTTCAAAATAAGGTAACTATTTAAAAAATATTTCTGTAAAAAAAATGCCCTACAATCACCACTGGCCCAAATTCTTGGCAAACATTCTTCTGTGTATATATAGTTGTTTTTACAAATGCCATGCCTTAAGAGTTAACTCCTTCAGAAAAGTGTTTATCTTAATTAGGAAAGCCAACAGACTTCTAAAACTGGAAGAATGGGCATTTTTTCTCTGTGGTATGGAAGGCATCAAAGACCCAGGTCTCCTGCCAACCAGCCTTCCTTCCTGCCTTTTAAATCCAGGTGATTGCAGACAGCTGAGCCTGCATTTTCCCTAAAGCCTCTCATACTGACTCCACTCTGCTGCCCTTGCCACACTGGGGATCTCTTGCTGTCTCCCCTCACTTTCTGTGTCACTCCTTGTGTGTAGTTTTTGTATTTTTGCCTCAAGAAACCAAGGGGTATTCATGGCACTGAGGCAAATAATGTGGAATTAAAAACTAAATTCTTGAGGCCTTATCCTAGCAACAAGACCATCGCCATCTGTTCTGAGGAGAGCCCAGCTATTATCTGCTACATTCTTTATACAACTCCATCACCTGTGAGGGGAAAACACTGCCCCTTTCCTAGACTCTGTCTTTGTCATGAGAGAAGAACGGACTGTCCCCCCAGGATCCTGTAGAATCTAGGAAAGCAAATATAACAGGAGCCACTTACAGAAAATTTAAAGAGACATGTCAGAAGGCCCTAAATGGCCATTCCAAAGTAATCTGATAATTGTCATCTGTGTGCAATAAAACCTGACAAAAATATATCGTTGGTGTCTCGGAGTGCTCATTATATTATTTAAATTAGAGAAGAGCAAATGGAGAGCCTGTGTGTGTTCCATGGTAAAATAAGGATTATAGTTGTTTTTGTTGTTAAAGTTGTGTTTGTTTCAGTTTTTAAAACTGTACCAAAAGCCATATTTTTTAAATGTTATTTTAGGGAATGGACAGGTCGCTGAGTGGCTGAGTGGCGCGTACTCACCTAACAGGAATGAGGATCTGGACTCAGTCTTCAGAATTGAAAAATAAATGTTATTTCAGAGACTTCACAGTGGGAATTAATGTACCTAAAGATCTAGCTTACCACAAATGAGGACTTTCCTCAGAAGAAATGTTTAAAACAGTAAACACACAATTAGGATATGTTTCATATAGTAAATGTATATTATTAAGAATAAACGAGGCTCAACTGGGCGTGATAGTGCATTGTTAAATTATAGCATTCAGGAGGAAGAAACAGGTAGATCTCTGTGAGTTCAAGGCCAGCTTGGTTTCCAAAGCGAGTCCAGGACAGCCAGAGCTTCACAGAGAAACCTTGTCTTGAAAAAAAAAAAGGTGGGGGGGGGGGGAATAAACAATGTTCATGGTTCATTTCTACCCTAAAACAAGACCACAGAAAAGAAGCAAGAAAAACAAAAACAAAAACAAAGCTCTTGAAAATCTTCACCAGATGCTAAAGCTCAAATAAGATAAATCTCAACTCTGTCCTTCTTATAATGCATGTGGGGAAGTCTGATCCAAGTGATAGATTAGTAAATAATAAACAAACGCTATATACCAATCATGAAATAATGTGTTACTGAATACTATAAAAAAAATTGTCACCTTCTTTAAGAAAAGTACGTCACAAATAGTAGCTCTCAATGAATATAAAATATTAACTTTAAATTTAAAGCATATATAGGCAAATAGACCACACACATAGGAAACAAAGTGAGGAAACACAGCTTGTGGAGTGTGTGTTGATGTGCTCAGTGTCTCCTTCAGCTTAAAAGCCTGAAGCTCTTTATCCCATATTTGAAGCAATTCTGGCATCTGAAAAGGCATCCTTGACGTTAATATTCCAAAACATGAAATTTTTATGGCTACCAAGACTCAAGTTACAGTAGCACTAGTTCTTTGTTTTCTTAGGCAGAAGATGCATGTTATAGTTAATCTCAATTGTCAACTCAATGATAACTAGAATCAAAATCCACAGGTCTCTGGGCATGGTTGGGAAATTTTTTTATTTTGATTGGGATAAATGAGGTGGGAAGATCCATCCACTATGGGCAGTGCCATTCTCTAGGCTGAGATCCTGAACTAGAAAACAAGGATAGAGTGAACGCAGAAACTCATCATTCTCTTTGCTTCTTACCGGTGGGTCCAATGTGACAGCTGCCCCAGGCTCTTGTCCCCAGTACTTTCCCACGACGATGACCTGTGCCTTTGAAGGGTAAGTTCAAATAACCCTTCTCCCCATCAAGTTGCTTTTGTCAGGGTACTTTATTACAGAAACAAGACAGCATATTTGACGGGTGATGATCCAAGTGTCTTACATGGAGTTCATGTTCATGGATATTTCCAGAGTTATTGGCAAAATACAAACCACAGGCATCCAGGTGGTTGTTGATTATCTTCTTCTGTGTTGTACTTTGTATTCCCAGTTCTGTGAATTTTCCACATGGATTTTTCTTAAATTGTTCTGGCTAATCACAATAGAAAATTCTTTACAATTAAGTAGGGACTCTAAAAAGTAATTAAATGGTCCAGTTTCTGAAGATGATTCCAATTGACCAGGCACATGAAGACACTCTTAGGTCACAAAAATTTCTGTGCCAAACTGGGAAAGTCACAGACAAACAGATGAGTCCCTCACCCAGGACTGTGAAATAAATTCATGTTAAGTTTGATGCCAAAGCATACAGCCTTTTCAAACATGTCTCTATGAAGCTTTTTTTTTTAGAAAAAAATAAATAATACTTTAGTCTATATTTGATAATTAAAAGCTCTTACATGGACAGTTATGATTTTTTTAATTATGTGAGTACATGTTCACATGGGCAAGTATCTCTGTAAGAATGGATGCATATGTGTGGAAGCCAAACATTAATGTCTATTACAGCTACAAATCCTTTGCCACATGTACACCTGAGTTCAAGTATACTCTTTCTTTTCTCCTCCACCATCAGCATGTCATGTTTTATGTTGAGGTCATTGAGTCATTTGAAGTTGATTTTTGTGCAGAGAAATAAATAAGGATAAAATTTAATTCTCCTATAAATATGTATAAAGGTATAGACAGAGAGATGAGAGATGACAGGCATAGATAGATATCAATTTAACAAGCATCATTTGTTGAAGGTATCTTTTCTCTGATGTGTATCATTGATCTCTTAGTCAAAATTTAGGGTGTGGACTTATATAATTTTCCTCATTCTATTCCATAGATCAAAGAGTTCCATACTGTTTTTATTATTATAGCTTTATTGTATAACTTGAGGTTTGGAATAGTGATACCTCCATAAGTTTGTTTGATTGGATTTTTTGTCTGGTTGGTTGGCTGGTATATCGTTGTTGCTCAGAATTATTTGGGTTGTCATGTGTCTTTTGTGTTTCCATTTGAAATTTAAGATAATTTTTTCAATATTATATTAGAGATTGCATTGAGTCCATAGATTTCTTTTGGTAGGATGGTCATTTTCAAAATATTAATCCTACCAATCTATGAACATGGAAGGCTTTTCTATCTTTTTATATCTTCTTTGGTCTTTTTTCACTGTCTTAAAGTATCCATTGTATAAGTCTTTCGTTTTCATGGTCAGATTAATTTCAGGATGTTTTAGAGACTATTTTGAATAGTATTGTTTCCGTGGTTTCTTTCTTGCTGGTGTCAGTGAGCACCATATAAAGTAGAAAAGTTAGTTCCTGTATTTCTCATGCATGAGTCACCCATAAAAACTTTTCATATTTATAAAACGTGCAAATAAATAAAACAAAAACCTGAATGTGGTTGTAGCAGATATCTCTAGTACCAATAGCTTGTTACTCTGCCGACTAGTTCTTAAACTCACACCATGCAAGCATCCAAAGGGAAGGCAAAAATGGAGGGTGAGAGGATGGGACCATCCCAGGAGCTTCTCAGAGGTCATGACCGAATAAAATCCCTTGTCTACCACTCCTCAACCTCTCTTCTGTTTCGGGGAGCCACCTCTCAAATAAACCTACAAGTAGCAGCACTGGAGTCCTTGTTCAATTTGAATGGAAGCTTCAGTTAAGTTCTTACTGACAACAATCTGCCCTGGTTTGCCTTATACTGCTTATTTGCATAGTTAATTGCTTGCCCCCTGCCTTACTTACCTTAGGAAACCATAGCTACATACCCAAAATGACTTTTGTAATTCCTGCCTCTAAGTGTTCCCTCATTGGTTGAATAAAGTTGCCAAGGCCTTGAGATAGGCAAAGGAGAGGGATGGAGCTAAGGTTCCTGGGCTTTTGGAGGTGGGAGAAGAAGCCATGAAGGACTCGGGGAAGCAGGACGAGAGAAAGAGCAGACTCCATGGGATAGGTGGAAGAGGAAAAGCACAAAAGGCCAAGAGCAGCCTGCTCTGAAGGCCAGACCATATGGAACGTACAAGTATTTTTGGAGGTTTTGGCTGGGAGGTTGAAAGGTAGTTTAGGGGGTTAATATTGCCAAGTCCCAGTGGGTAGGAAGGTGGGACTAGAAGGAGAGGAGGGAAGAGGGTTGCAATCGGAATGTAAAATAAACAAATAAATTAAATTAAATTAAATTTTTAAAAAAGATTGCCTAGACCCAGGCTTAAGGCTTATTAAAATCCAACAGGTCTGTGTGTGTCTGTTTATAAGTAGCAGGTTAGGGAATAACTCTGCCGCCTTAGTAATCGTATGCAATCAATTGTTAATTATTAATAATTCCTCCTACAATAGTCCATTTTTAAGAGGTGCAAAAATAAAATAACTCAGTAACAATCAGCTCATAGGATGAGCAGCATCCTCAGGACAAATGGCTGCTATGTCCAGAGTGGAAAGAGGAGAGAAGAAAAAGAAATGAGAAGGAAGGGAGGGTACTGCACCACAAAGGAAGTTATCTGCAGAAGAACAAGAAAGACCTAAAAATAGACAGCAACTAAGTGTAACATGTAGACCATGTTTTAATTTTGATTTAAGTGAACTGACACTTTACAAAAAACAGACCTCATTGAAACAAATAAGAATGTTGGACCACAAATTTAGGTGATGATTAAAAAACAAAAAAAGTTTCTCACTGGGGCTGAGAAATGGTTCAACAGTTAACAGCACATATTTTTCTTTCAGAAGATTTAAGTTTGCTTCCTAGCACCCATATTGGGTGACCTGTAACTCCATTTCCAGGGTATCTCCCTCTTCAGACCTCCACAGACACCTTCATGAACGTGTTACACATGCCTACACCCAGGCACATACATAAAAATGAAATAAATATATGTTTTTAAGAGATTAAAAGAAAGTTTTGTTGAGGATATATAGTTAATGTTTTTTGTTAGTAAAGTTGAAATACATCCTGAAATATGAATGAGTAAAATGCTATTATTCTATCTGGAATTGTATTTAAAACAGTCCAGCAAAACAAAAATACAAAGAGAATAGATAAAATCAAATTATGAAACTCTTGACTTGTGTTGAAGGTTTTGAGAGGAAACAGGCATTCATGTTGTTTCCAATCACTCTGTTTTTGTGTCTGAAATATCCTATATACAAAACATTTAAAGGGAAAATGAAATGGCTAGATACACCCTGAATTTAAAGGCAAAACTGATGTAAATTCTTACTTGTTTCTCATAGAACTGATGCAGCCAGTCTTGTCTATTGATTTCAGAATAATTCCTATTGGGAGTAGTTGGGACAATAAGAACATTCTATTATATTTCATAGCTCCACGGCTGTTATTATCTAAGTGAACATGTATGAATATGCCATTATAAATTTCTTTACACATACTTCTATATTTCCAGTGTGATTATTTCACCCATAAGTTTTTTTCTTAACAGATTTTAAGACACATTATTCAAGCAAGGTCTGATTTTGTTTTGTTCCCATCTCTATTTCCAGGGTCCTACATAGTGACAAAAATTGTAATATGTGGTTAATAACTTTGTCAAACGAGTCATCCAGCAGTTGAAGTTAGTTTACTTTGGATGATATTAGCATGTCACTTTCAGTACTCAAACTAAACAGGTAAAGCAACATGAAGAGGAAAGCTTAGAGTCAAACCCCAATAGTCCTCCCCAAGCCACTTCTCTGTAGTTGCCTAATATGGAAAAAATATCTGGTTTTCATTATGTTGCCTCTTTTTTCCTATGATATATACCTATGATAAAATTTTAATTCAGGTATTAGAAATTAGACTTAAAGAATCCACAGCCTTACTTCCAATCAAAGAATAGAGAATAAGCCTTAATGGAGAGCTCAGCTACAAATGAGATGTATGTATCATACTCCCACATCAAAACTCAGAGGCCATCTTGGAAAAGAAGGTAGAAAGAGTAAGAAAGAGCCAGAGGTCAGGGAGGACCAAAATGTCCTCAGGATATGATAGGAACATTATACTCATGAGCTCACAGAAGCTGTGGTTATCTGCATGAAGCCTACACAAGTTCAAGACAATCAACATTCTAGCAAGGAAAGAGGAGGAGTTCATGAAGCTCCACCCCTAAACAGAGGAACTCTAGGCCACCGATGACTTCTGGGGAAGGGAGTCAGTTTTCTTCAAGAGTGTGGTCCTTGATAGGTCCAGTCTCAAGAAAAATTGGTCAGCACAATTTTAACTATGTAGACTACTAAAACAAAACAATATGAATAATATAAAGTTAGGTGGGATGAGGAGGGGGTGGAACAGGGAGGACTTAGGGGAGGAATGGGGAGTGAACAGATCAAAATATATGAAATTTCAAAGAATTAACACATTATATTAAATATAATGAATAAGTACTAGAGAAATGGCTCAGTAGTTAAGAGCACTGGCTGCTCTTCTAGAGGACCAAGGTTTGATTCCTAGCACCTGCATTACAGCTTAGAAGAGTCTAGAATTCTAGTCCAGGGGATCTGACACCCTCTTCTGGCCTCTACAAGTACAAGGCACACCCACAATGGAGAGAATACACACAGAATACTCACACATATGAAACCTTAGGTTTCGTAAGAAGAAGCTTAACTGTGGTGCCTTAGGCCACTCAATCATCCATATCTTGCAACCCAATTTGATATTAAAAAGATAGGGTAGGGAAAAGGAGGTGTCAAATGTTTAAATAAGAATAGGAGTAGGTGAAGGGGGGATAAGGAGTAGTTTAACTGATACTAAATATGTATTTAAAAAAAACTTAAGGAAACTCACTAATAAAGAAGCTAATTTCAAAATGAACTCTTTTTTTTTATAAGTACTTTATTTTTTTTTCTTCAAGTTACATCTCAGTCACAAACCTTTCCCTATTCCCCCTTCCTGTCCCACCCTTCCACCCTCTTCCCCCCCCCCAACAGCTTCTCTTTTCATTCCAACAAATGGATCTTTCTCTTATAACAGTAAATTATATACAAAACAGCAGAAATAAATATGCCACATTTATGAGAGTTAAATGGCCCAGTATACCTTCCCAATGTCCAGTTCATACATATTTGGCCCCTGACTTTAACCTTCTACCTTCTAACCAACTCCATGAGTTTAAAGATCTATAACTGACTTAGTTTTCATACTAACTTACATCACTATTATAACCATCTTCTTAGATCTAGAACGCCCTCTTGATTCCTAAACAACACAAAATTTAGCTATGAGACTCAAGCTGTCTATTCTTCAACCACCTCAGAGATCTGAGAAGGATAAATATATCTGATTATATAGGAAGTGCAGGGCCTGCAGCTTCCAATAATAAGAAATGACAAACCAGTGACTACCTGGAGAGTTCCCATTTTCTCTCCATACATTCCTGCATCAGTCTTCAGCCTTTGGGTCCTGTTTCTCTGACAGACATTTTTTGTAGAGCAGGGATTATGAAGGACTTACCTACCCTGTTATGGCAGAGCTAGGCTGTCGACTTCCCTGCTACCAGGTTTTGTCCTTTTTGGACAGCAGTCTGTCTGCAGTTGAAGCAAGGAGTTTTTACACGCCAAGAGATAGGCTTACCACTAATTCAACCATCTCACACTGGAGATTCTTCGATGCTTTTCTTCTACTTGGAGTAGAATAGAGGGTGCTGTCAGGAGCTGATATGTCACAATATCAAAAAAAAATCTTAATTTAAGACCACATCTTTGAATGCCATATTCTGAAGATCTCTTGGGGTTTTTGAAGATGCCCTATCCATCTCTTGTATTTAGATAAGCAAATGTTGCTTGTCTCTTAACAACTTGATTACTGAGTAGCTTAGAGAATATCTGTGATAGACTGTCATAGTAGCTAACAAGGTGACATGCATGCATGACTAGGAGTTTGTTTTTCTTAACTATCCTAAACAGTTTAAGACGGTTGGTATCAAGAGGCCAGAGCTTCAAATTTCATTTTTAAGTATCTCCAGGTACGATACCATTAGGAAGCGTTACCTTTAATTTTGTATCAATATACAAAGATCTATTCAAATGTGGCTAAATATACTCTTAATTTTGTATCAACATACAAAGATCAATGCCTATGAGGCCCAATACAATCTTAATATTGCGTCCATATACAAGGGTCAATACCATTGTGGCCAACTATAATCTTAATTTTGTATCAATATACAAATATCAATACCGACGTAGAACAATACAATCTTATTTTTTGCACAATAAACAATGGTCAATACCACTTTAGCCAAATATAATATTAATTTTGTATCAATATACAAGGGTATAAGGGCATATTCAATAATGTGACCCTTCTTCTTGAACCTTCCTGTGCTGTCTATGTCTCAATTTTTCTCAAGTCCGTGCATTCCTACATAGGAGATAAAGAAGGATACAGAAGAGGGAAAGAAGGAATACCCTGGGTCTATCCTCCAAAACCCATTAAACAGGACCATTTAACAACTTGTAATCTCTTCCCCTAAATAACAGAGTTTTCAGTTGTCCTTCAAATAACCAAAATAAGGGGGGGGCGGAGAAACACCCTCCCCACCCTCTGGGTACGGGACGTCGCTCTCTTAAAATGACTTCCTGCTGATTTGGGTCATAGTAAACCTGTTTGGGGCCCAAACCAAAATGGAAAAATGGTTAAAAATGTTAATACAATCCTTTTATGTTCAGTCCTTCTGTTCTCAGCTGTTTAGATGTCCTAAGGAGTTTGTAGGCAGAAGCTGAACTTCCAGGCTTTACTGAGGTTCTGGCTGGGGCATTGTGTAGAGCTGAACGGTCTTAGCAATATTGAGTTGTTGTGGTTGTAGGCTTTTGATGGAGACAGCTATTGAGGGAGGCTGTCAGGCTGAATCATCTGGGTCACTCATCTTCTTTTGGTGTCTGATTCTGATTTCTGCTGAGGTTTCCGTTGCCCAGTTTTCCCTGGGTTCCTTGAATGGATGCTTTGATTCTCCTGGAAAGATAAGAACAGAGCCCTGCCCTAATCCTCACTCAGGGACAATCGCCCTCTTTTTTTTGGGGGGTGGGGGTGGGTAGGTAATATTTCTCCTGAAGCAAATTTGGTTTTTGACAATATATAAAGTGTTATCTTTCAATCTGGTTTAAGGAAGAAATTATTTTGTTATTTTGGAGCTAAACCAGCTTTAGTGTGTATATTTTGAGGTCTGGAAGTACAATTTGTTTGTGTTGTGTGGGCCTTTTGTAAGTAGCTTTTAAACTTAGGTCCCTCCAAATCCTGTGTGTCTCTGCATTCTAATTATTGGGATCCGAGACCTGCCGTTTTGTTCGAATGACAGTGTCTTTTGCCTTACAAAAGCTTTTCAGTTTCATGAGGTCCCATTTATTGATTGTTGATCTCAGGTCCTGAGCTGTTGGTGTTCTGTTCAGGAAGTTGTCACCTGTGCCAATGAGTTCAAGGGTTTCTCCTACTTTTTCTTCTAGTGTCTTTAGTGTGGCCGGCCTTATGTTAAGGTCTTTGATCCACTTGGAATTAAGTTTTGTACAAGGTGGTAGGTATGGGTCTAATTTCATTCTTTTACAAGTGGACATCCAGTTGGACCAGTACCATTTGTTGAAGATGCTGTCCTTCTTCCATTGTGCGGTTTTGGCTTCTTTGTCAAAGATTAGTTGGCCATAGGTGTGTGGGTCCATGTTTGGGTCTTCAATTCGATTCCATTGATCCACTGGTCTGTTTCTATACCAGTACCATGCTGTTTTTATTATTATTGCTCTGTAGTACAGCTTGAAATCTGGGATGGTGATACCTCCAGATGCTTTTTTATTGTACAGGATAGATTTAGCTATTCTGGGCTTTTTGTTGTTCCATATGAAGTTGAGTATAGCTTTTTCAAAGTCTATAAAGAATTGTTTTGGTATTTTGATAGAAATTGCTTTGAATCTATATATTGCTTTTGGTAGAATAGCCATTTTTATTATGTTGATTTTACCTATCCATGAGCATGGGAGATCTTTCCATCTTCTAAATGCCTCTTCCATTTCTTTCTTCAGGGGCTTGAAGTTCTTGTTGTATAGGTCCTTTACTTGCTTGGTTAGAGTTACCCGCAGGTATTTATATTGTTTGTGGCTATTGTGAAGGGGGTTGTTTCCCTTATTTCTTTTTCGGTATGCTTGTTTGTTGTATAAAGAAGGGCTTCTGATTTTTTTGAGTTAATTTTGTATCCAGCCACCTTGCTGAAGTTGTTTATCAGCTGTAAGAGTTCTTTGGTGGAGTTTTTGGGGTCGCTTATGTATACTAACATATCATCTGCGAATAGGGATAATTTGACTTCTTCATTTCCAATGTTTATCCCTTTGATTTCCTTTAGTTGTCTTATAGCTCTAGCAAGAACTTCAAGTACTATATTGAAGAGATATGGTGAAAGTGGACATCCTTGTCTTGTCCCTGAGTTTAGAGGAAATGCTTCAAGCTTCTCTCAATTTAATTTGATGTTGGCTACTGGCTTGCTGTATATTGCCTTTATTATTTCTAGGTATGGTCCTTGTATGCCCATTCTATCCAGGAATTTTAGCATGAAGGGATGTTGGATTTTGTCAAATGCTTTTTCTGCATCTAGCGAGATTATCATGTGGTTTTTTTCTTTCATCTTGTTTATATGATGAATTACATTGATAGACTTTCATATATTGAACCATCCCTGCATTCCTGGGATGAAGCCTACTTGATCATGATGTATGATATTTTTGATGTGTTCTTGAATTAGGTTTGCTAGTATTTTATTATCTTTGCATCTATGTTCATGAGGGAGATTGGTCTGAAGTTCTCTTTCTTTGTTGAGTCTTTGTGTGGTTTAGGAATCAGAATGACAGTGGCCTCATAGAATGAGTTTGGCAGCGTTCTTTCTGTTTCTATGTGGTGGAAGAGTTTGAAGAGTAATGGTGTTAGCTCCTCTTTGAAAGTCCGGTAGAATTCCGTGCTAAAGCCATATGGCCCTGGGCTTTTTTTGGTTGGGAGATTATTAATGACTGTTTCTATTTCCTTAGGGGTTATTGGGCTGTTTAAGCTGTTATTCTGATTTTGATTTAGTTTTGGTAGGTGGAATTATCGAGGAAATTGTCCATTTCGCTTAGGTTTTCAAATTTGGTGGAGTATAGATTTTTAAAGTAGGACCCGAATATTTTCTGGATCTCCTCAATGTCTGTTGTTATTTCTCCCTTTTCATTTCTGATTTTGTTGATTTGGGTTCTTTCTCTTTGCCTTTTAGTTAATTTGGCTAGGGGTCTGTCTATTTTGTTGATTTTCTCGAAGAACCAACTCTTGATTTCATTGATTCTTTGTATAGTTCTTTTTGATTCTAAGTTGTTGATTTCAGCCCTAAGTTTGATGATTTCCTGCCTTCTGCTCCTCTTGGGAGTGTTTGCTTCTTTTTTTTCCAATTCACCCAGCTTAGCTGTTAATTCACTAATATGAGCTGTCACAATTTTCTTTTTGAATGCACTTAGTGCTATGAACCTTCCTCGTAGCACAGCTTTTATTGTATCCCATAGGTTTGGGTATGTTGTGTCTTCATTGTCGTTGGATTTTAAGAAGTCTTTGATTTCCTTCTTTATTTCTTCCCTGACCCAGTGGTCATCCAGTAAGGAGCTGTTCAATTTCCATGTGTGTGTAGGCTTTCTGTTGATTCTTTTGCTGTTGAAGACCAGCTTTATTCCGTGGTGGTCTGATAAGATACAAGGTGTTATTTCAATTTTCTTGTATCTATTGAGACTATCTTTGCATCCAACTATGTGGTCGATTTTGGAGAAGGTTCCGTGGGGTGCTGAGAAAAAGGTGTATTCCTTTGTGTTTGGGTGAAACGTTCTGTAGATATCTGTTAGGTCCATTTGTTTCATGATCTCTGTTAGACTCAATATTTCTCTGTCTTCTGTCTTGATGATCTGTCCATTTTTGTGAGTGGGGTGTTGAAGTCTCCCACTACTAATGTGTTGTGATCGATGTGCGATTTAAGTTTTAGAAGTGTTTCTTTTACAAAAGTAGGTGCCTTTGTATTTGGGGCATAGATGTTCAGTATTGAGATTTCCTCTTGATGAATATTCCCTTTAGTGTGTATATAATGCCCTTCTTTGTCTTTTTTCATTAACTTCAGTTGGAAGTCTGTTTTGTTTGATATTAGGATGGCTACTCCAGCTTGCTTCCTAGGTCCATTTGCTTGGAAAACCTTTTCCCAGCCCTTTATTCTGAGGTAGTGACTATCTCTGGTAGTGAGATGTGTTTCTTGTATGCAGCAAAGGGATGGGTCTTGCTTGCGGATTCACTCTGTAAATCTGTGTCTTTTTATTGGGGAGTTGAGGCCATTGAGGTTGATGGATATTAGTGACCTGGGGTTGTTGTTTCCCATTAGTTTGGTGTAGGTGATGGTCCTGTGTCTCTTTTGGTTTAGTTGCTGAGGGGTTTTCTATTCCCTTTGTTTTCTTGGGTGAAGTTTTCTTCTCTGGGATGGAATTTTCCTTCTAGGATTTTCTGTAGGGCTGGGTTTGTGGGGAGATATTGTTTAAATTTGATTTTGTCATGGAATATCTTGTTTTCTCCATCTATGTTGATAGAGAGTTTTGCTGGGTATAGTAGTCTGACTAGGCACCTATGATCTCTCAGGAGTTGTAGGATATCTGTCCAGGCCCTTCTAGCTTTTAAAGTTTCTGAGGAGAAGTCAGGTGTAATTCTGATGGGTCTGCCTTTGGATGTGACTTCGCCTTTTTCTCTTACAGCTTTTAATATCCTTTCTTTGTTCTGTAAATTTGGTGTTTCAATTATTATGTGGCAAGAGGAGTTTCTTTTCTGATCTAATCTGTTCGGTGTTCTGTAAGCCTCTTGGATTTTTATTGGCATCTCTTTTTTTCAGGTTTGGGAAGTTTTCTTCTATGACTTTGTTGAAGATATTTCCTGGACCTTGGAGTCGGGAGTCTTCTCTTTCCTCTATGCCTATGATTCATAGGTTCCGTCTTTTCACTGAGTCCTTGATTTCTTGGATGTTGTGGGTGAGAGATTTTTTAGCCTTCTCATTTTCTTTGGATGTTGTACTGATTTCTTCCATTGAATCTTCCATGCCTGAGATCCTGTCTTCCATCTCTTGCATCCTATTTTTGATACTCACATCCGTAGTTCCTGTTCTCATCCCTTGATTCTCCACTTCCTCTTTTAATTCTGACTGTGTTTTCTTTGTTGTTTCTATTTCTATTTTCATGTCTTGTATGGTTTTGTTCGTTTTGTACATTTCCTTCTCCAGCTTGCTTGTTTTTGTCTGAAAATCTTTCATTGCTTTGTCTTTTTCCTGTTCAAGCTCTGTCACCTTGGCTTGGAGTTCTTTAATGGTATTGTTCATTGTTTTGGCTTGTAAAATTGTGGCTTCTTTGATACCTTCATAGATTTAAGTTCTTCTTGAAGGGACTCTATCCCTTTCCATAATGCAGAATTGTCATCATTTTCATGTGTTACTGTTGGTGTGAGGTCATCCGAATTGGATGAGCTAGGATAATTCTGCTTTGTTGGAGTCATATTTCCTTGATTTCTATTTTTTCTTGGACCTTTGGCCATGTGTGTGTGTTTAGCTGTCTGTTCTTGTCATTTTCTGTGTTTGGATCCACAGGGGATGCTTTGGTGAAGGAGTCGAATTGCTTGGCTATCTGTCATTGCTTACAGGGTGATCTCAGGGTCACTGTGGTTTTAATAGCCTGAATCGTTGTGAGCTGGTGCAGCCTATTCCCAGGTAGTGAGTAATGGTCCGGGATTGTTTCACTGCTCCCAGTTCAGACTTCTCTATGTTGCACACTAAGTGATCAGCCTTCAATGGTTCTGATGGTATGGACCTGTTTGCCCAGGCACAGATTTTGTGGGCTTTGTTTGTCGTCAGGGAGGCTGACAGGGCCCGACTCCACACCTAATGTGTCTGGGTTTACCCAAATACAGCTATGGTCCCCTGGCTTCTGGTTACCCACTAGGCTTCTCCGCCACAGGCCTGGCCGCTTCCCTCCCTATCTGCTCCGCCTTGGGTGGGCAGAGCTTCGGCCCCTCCCACCGTCAGAGCTGGCCTCCCGCCCTAGCTGCTTTGCCGTGGGTGGGCGGAGCTTCGGCGCCTCCCGCCGTCAGAGCCGGCCTCCTTCCCTAGCTGCTTTGCCGTGGGTCGGCGGAGCTTCGGCCCCTCCCACCGTCAGAGCCGGCCTCCCGCCCTAGCTGTTTTGCCGTGGGTGGGCAGAGCTTCAGCCCCTCCCGCCTTCTGAACCGGCCTCCCGCCCTAGCTGTTTTGCCGTGGGTGGGCGGAGCTTCAGCTCCTCCCGCCATCAGAGCCGGCCTCCCCCCTTAGCTGCTTTGCTGTGGGTGGGCGGAGCTTCGGCTCCTCCCGCCGTCAGAACCAGCCTCCCACCCTAGCTGCTTTGCAGTGGGTGCTCCGGGCAATAGCCCCACCCGCCAGCACCCGCTTCCCTCCCCAACTGCTCTGCCCACCCACCTCCCACTCCGGCTCGAGCGGCTGTGGATCACCCGCTGAGCGCCCTTTTTCTTCCTTGTTAAGACTTCAACTATTCTGCAAAATTTCCTTCATAGTTATAAGGTCTTCCTGAGGTGTGGGAAGCCCAGTAGGCTAGTGGGCGATCACCATGTGGCCTTTGATTCTGCCTGCTGTGTGTTGGGATCGATCTTACCAGGCGCCTCTCCAAATGGGAGTTCCCGAATCCCAGATTTAGTGGCTTCCGTGTCTGCGAGAGATGGGGGGAGAGCCTTGCCCTGGGACTTTTAACAGTCCCTTGGGAGCTGTGCGTGTTCCTGGAGGGGCCAGACCCTCCGGTTTTTGCACAGTGTCCCACAACTCTGTGTTTTCTATGGCTCTTCTCTCCCACATTCAAAATGCATCTGTGCAGTTCACCGCCATCTTGGCCCCCTTCAAAATGAACTCTTACAAGCTTCTTGGACACTTCTTGGTGGCTGGTTAGCATTCATCTTGCCAAATGGTGCTATGCAGGTTGATAGGGGAGAAAAGACATTGATGAACCTATCCAGCACTGAACCCTACATGCTACAACAACTTACAAACAAGATGTTCTCCAGCATACAACAGAGGCGTGACTTTTACGGTATAAACAACTGCTTTCTAGTAAGAATGGGGTCCTGCTCCACTGGAAGTCATTCATACCTGGTGCTTTAAATCATACGGGGAGGTCACAGGCCCAAGGTTGAAACCTATTGTTATTTGCTAAATGTCTACATTGTCAAACTGTTTACAGAATATTTATGTCCATACGCATAGACCCAGACCTGGTCTGTTCTCAACCTTGGCCACAGAAGCTTCTTTTTGCACTGGACTGCAGTCAACACAGGTACTGGAAACTGTCCAAAATGTTAGAATAGTGGCTTGACGGCTTAGCCCTAACTTCAAATCTCTATCAACCTGCAAATCCTTGCCAAGACTCAAGGGCATCTCGTAACAGGGGCAGAAAGAATGTAAGAGGTTGTAGGTGGAAAGACATTAGGAAATCCTGTCTTTGGGACATACTATGGTTTTTGCGCTCACATCATCAGCAGTTACCTGGAGAAGTCCCCACAAAATTAAGCCAGCCAAAAATTCCTCCACGAAAGGAAGAACAGTTTACAGGGCCCAACTCCTGAACCAGGAGCTATTAGCAATTAACATATGCTAGGGAGGAAGATCATTGCTCTATGTGGGTTTGACCACCAGTAGATTGCCCATGCTCTAGTGAGGTCCTCATACATACACGTAAAACAGAAACACTAAATGGGCTTAGCATGTTATTTTTAAAAGATGAGGAGAGGGTATGAAATTGAGAGGTAGATGTTGGGGGCTACTGTGGGGGAGGAGGAGGAGAATGAGAATAAATATGACATTTTATTGTATACACATGAAATCCTCAATAAATACTTTTATTTTTAGGAAAGTTAATATAAAATGAATAAACATGACATCTCATAAAAATGTGATATAAATACAAAAGAAAGCAGTGATAAAGGAATTGGAAACAAAGAGATAGTACACACAATAAGAACATTAACAGCAAAATGGCAAAGGTCCTTGGTTGTCAATAAGGACTTTAAACGTAGGTGAACTATACTTCTCAATTAAAAGATAGAAATTGGCATAAAAACACATGTATAACAAAAATTATAGTATACTGTCATCAGTCAGTAAGAGAAAAATTTTTAAACTCAGTTTTTCAAATGTTTTAAAGAGTCATTTGATTTCAGATTTTAGGTAAAACCCATCTTATAGGGAAAGAGCACATGGACACTTGGGTACAGGAAGATTCACATTGTCTTTGGATTGTGTCTCACTGGTTATGAATTCTGAACTCCATGGTGATACCTTATCATTTTAAAGTAAAATGTTATTCATATGAAATATCAAATCATAGCAACTTGAAATGCTATGAAATGACCTGAAAAATTCTCACTACCTATGAAGAGGCCTGCTCAAAGCACATAGGATAACCAACAGGAATAATCTAGAGATAACTTCTGGTTTAGTATCTTTCACTCAGATAGCTTAAGTGATTTTGCCAATTAGCTAATAACAGAGACTTATTGTCTCTCACAACTTAAACTTGGGAATCTAAGAGCAAAGGCAGAATCAGCAATGAAAACCTCCTTGAAATAAATACACCATGTATCCAGATGCATGGCCTCAGAGCTATGCGGAACTCTGCCTGTGTCTCCTGCAAGGGGAGGAGATGGTTGTAGACTCCGCATTGGAGCACTGTCTTCAAGGATGGTGCTGATGAGCACATTAGTATTCCCTGGGCCTCGGGCTCTCCATAGGTACCACTGTTGTGGAACATATTTCATCTGAAGAGAAAACCCCCCCGGAAGGGCACACATGTGAAATCTAATACTACTCTTTCTTTTTGAAATTTTAATTTTGGAACTTTATATAGAGTCTACTGTTACCAGAACAAATGCATCCACCCAAAATCATCTTAAAGTAGCTGGAGAATCCCCAAAGCATAATGAGTTCTTACAGAATTTCCTTAGTTATGGAGAGGAAATCATTAGTAACCTAAGACAGAAATAAAGAAATCATCTAATTAATGTATTCAGAGATGAATCTTAATGTCCAATTATTCTCTTGATTTGACACAACCCAGTAACAACATAACACAGTCAGCAACATTTACTACTGTTAGAAATAGCAGGAAGTAGCCCAGTGGGGGAGGGAGAGACATTCTCTGATCCTTTTTTTTTCTTTCTCATAACACACAATAAGAAAATTTCCTACTTAAATTTAACTAACTTTTAAGAAAACCAACAGAATTAATCTGAAAATTATATTCTGCTAGAAAATCTGGATTTTATTACAATTAAAGCTTACAGATATGATTTAAACAAACGTCTAGTGTCCAACTCACTAAATATTAACAAACTGTAGACCTGCACTCAGTGTAGCCTTTCAGTTCAGCTTATTGATTAATTTAACCATGTGTAGTTTCCATATTTTTTAATTGGTCCAACATTAAACAGGCTTCTGACAAGATCATGAGGGGCAGGGGAGGGAGGAACAAAGTGAGAAACTAAAGTACCAGCATTGTGCTCTAAGCGGATTCTTTATTGCTTGAAAGATGAAAGTCAAAGAAGACATTTTTCAATATATCAGTACTTTTCTTTAGATACTATGTAGTAACAATGATTTTTAAAGGAACCACAGTGAAAACTTGAACCTGTTTCTGATCCCCCACCCTCTGGCTTTTATTGTTCAAAAAAAAATTTGAATCATTGTAGTTCATCAAATTCTTCCAAAATTGAGAGGCTATAACTCTTAAACATTAATAATTTATCATAGCCATAATTAATACTTGGATATATTTATGATTATTTGGCCTCATCTCATTGTTTTTCATTAAAACATTATAAAATCAAATACATATCTGAATAACATAAACTTGCTATGTGACTACCAGAATGACTTTCATTTTTCAAAAGAACATTTACTTCATGGTTATTTTTATATTCATCAAATGTCTCCTGTTCTGAATATATGTTTTACTTGCTTTCCTGGGTAATTCCTCTTTACTATATATGCTTTTCAAACAATGACAAGCACTTCTTCCCTATTGCTTCACTACTCAGTCAGTCAGTCCAGTGCTACTGTTTTTATACTACCTAGCTCTGCTCTGACTACCCAAACTATAGAAGGGATTAAGAAGACTAATGTGTAAGTGAAATCCAATAATATGGCCATGTATCAGAAGTAGTTAGCTGGTAATAGAAACAAAACTCCATAGTAGGCGTTATATTGAACACTGAGACTCAAAATCTCACTCCAAGGAATGCATAAGAAAGGAACCTGGGGGGATCCAAGATGGCGCCGACCATAGAGCAGTGCATCTGAGTAGTAGGTGAATGAGATTAGTCATTGTGGAGTGAATGTGAGGTCCCCTAGCCTACAGTGAAACACAGACGGTGTCTGAATGCCCACAGCGAACATTGAGACCGGTCACCAGGTAAAAGAGCCCACGCAGTTCCCGAGAACACAACCCTGAGATCAGCCAGCTCCGTCACCGGTCTGGAGAGGAGCTCTGGCTAGATATCTTGCCCAGGAGCGGATCCAGCCCATGGCTCCAGCCACAGACCAGCGGCCCCGCCTGTCTGCCTGATATCCAGCCTGCACTCGAGCCGCACCACAAGGGCAAAGAAGTATAGGCTGTTTCCATGGTTTGGCATTAAAAAAGTAGGTAACAGGTTTAAAACACTGTAAATAAATTAAAGGTGACAGCTGT
>CAJQZJ010033849.1:1992713-2005606 GCA_907164525.1 Lophiomys imhausi
CACACACACACACACACACACACACACACACACACACACATCCAATGGCACATTTTCTTGTGATTATTTCCAAGAAGATTCTGAGAACATGTACTGAAGCTTTTCCCAACTTCAAGGGCTTTTAGGAAGTTCTAGAAACCCAGTTATCCCCTGCGTGAAATGTGATGGCCCAGCCTAGAGCCCAGAAATACTGATATGTCACATGTAAGTGCATCTTCCAATTAAAGGAGGCAAAGAGATTTTTGAAGGGTGAGGAAGTCTCCTGTCCTTCTAACAATTCTGAGAGAGAAGCAGGCTGCTTAGAGCTTCCAAGGAGTGAACTCCTACTTTCTAATATAGGAACCTCCAGAGAACATGCCAGCAAAACACATCTCAAATATATTCTGAAACACCAATTCCTTGTTTGGGGCTGTGCTTTTAATAGAGTCTAAATAAAAATAAAAATTCACCCAAGGCCACTGGTGGAAAGTTATGTGTTTGGTAATAACAAGAGGGATAGCCTAAGTAAAGACAGTTACCCTAGAAACTAGAAATAATTTTATTCACAGATCCTATATATGACCATATATGTGGAGGTAAAGAGAGAGGTAGGGTTGGGAAGAAAGAATTGCTTAACAAATACACACTTTGAAGGATAGAATAACTGAAAAATTCAGATTGAAACATCCAAGAGAGCATTTTTTCTACCTCTTTCAACTTCATTTTATCATAGAAGAAATATGTGGAAAGGTGAAGTAATTTTATTTTTATTTTAAGATCTATCTCCATATCTGGACTACACATTCGCAAAACATTTTTGTCTAGCATATGTGCACTCAGATTTTAAAATAAATGAGCGATGTCTTTCTTCCAGTAGCTTATAACATACAATCCTGTTTTTAAGGGTGATTATTTAATATTCATGAAGCAAGGAGAAAGAGCAAGACCTGTGAAATTATCAAATTTTTGAGTTGAGATTTTTTTTTAATTTCATCATTTTGGGAGTTATTGTGTCAAGGGCTTTGTTTTGTTTTACTTTTTCAAGAGTCTCACATATCCCAAACTAGCCTTGAACTCACTATGTAGGAAAGGATGATTTTGAACTTCTGATCCTCCTGATTCTAACTCCAGAGTGCTGGGATTATAGGCATAGACTTCCCTGTTCATTTTTATTAATTGCTGATTATCAAACCAAAGGCTTCCTGAATGCTTAGTAAGGAGTCTACCAACTGAGCCCCATCCCCAGCCCTATTTTGTAAACTTTTAGTAAGTTATGTGTAGTTGGACCTTGGCCTACCTTTCTACTCTAGGCTATATAGCATAAACAATAAAACTTACAGAACTTACCAGGTTCTATGTAATGACAACTACCTTAGGTCACAGTGTCCTTTTATTTCTGTAATATTTTTAGATACAAAGAAAGCTTTTAGTTGAAAATGAATATTCCCTTTTCTGACTGGGAATTCATGAATTTCAGGAACCCTGTAGTCATGTAGGAAGTGTGTTAGAATCTGAGAGCTTTATCCTAACATGGCAACCAAACATGAGCCCAGAAAACCTGTGCTTTTTCCATGTTTTTAAGATACAGGCACATCTTATTTAGGGCCTCACTTTGAGAGCCTCAACATCAATTATACCATGAAAACTTTAAGCTTGGATTGTGTCTGACTCATTTTATATGCTTAGTGTGTACAACATAGCACACTCTCAACAAATATTTATAGGATTGCATGAGACCCACTCATTACATAAATGGTGTACCTAGAAAAAATTAACACAGATTATTAAATGCTCAACTCAAGTTGTCTTGTTATTCTAACTTATATGAAAATTAATAAACAAGAAAATATTGAGTAATTGCTGTCCCATTTGCTGAAAATGGAAAAGCTGAACTCTGTGTTGTCATGGATACAACATTCTATTTTCAGTACTAGTCTGTCCTACTTGTTAATGACTGTTACAGTAACCAATAGGAAAATAACACTTCACTCATCACATTTCATTAAATATAACACCTCATATTAAGCTTAATGGGACAATAAGAACAAAGCCCTGCTTGCAATTGTTACAGAAGTCTACCATTTCCCTACTGCCAGTGACTTATATAATTGATTTAGCCAGTAGTTAAATATCAGAGATTTTTTTTTTAAATAGTTGAGTTTAAAGTTTCTACTCTCGAGGGCTGGATAGATGACTCAGTGGTTAAGAGCACTGTCTGTTCTTCCAGAGGTCCTGAGTTCAATTCCCAGCAACCACATGGTGACTTATAACCATCTTTACTGGGATCTGATGCTCTCTTCTGACATGCAGGCATACAGAGCATTCACATACATAAAATAAATAAATACATGTTTTAAAAAAGAGTCTACTCTCTTTGATCTGGGGTTTCTGTTTCTACAATAGATGATCACTGCTCGAAAAACACCCTTCTTTCCCAATGCTGCAAGTTCAATGCGAAGGAAGGTAGGACAGTGTGTCCTAAGCGCCAGAGCCCTGAGATACTAGCACCAACAGAGGCAAATGCAGAGCACAGAAAATGATCAGCCTGAATAAGTTTCTTTGTAGTTTGTTACTGAGGACAGTCACAATGAGATAACCACCACCATCTCTGAACTCTGGAATCATGGCACACTATTTCCAAGGAAAATTGAGCTGTGAGGGCAGTGAGCATAATCAAGTTTAAGGCAGGAAAAGTTACAAATAAACAGCTTAGGCTCCAGAAGAAAAATGAAGGGTAATTAAGTATGTTTTACGATGCACACATCTGAGCAAAAGATCAAGGAAATACTGAAAACTATAGTGTTATTTCAAAGTCAAGGGAAGTAAGTGCGGAAGGAGAAAAGGACAGATAAGTCAGAGGGACTGAAAAAAAAATCTCAGATAGGATATAAAAGACTGGAAACAGATGTTTATATTAAACTGCCAATGTAGTGATGAAACCCTACAGATTGTGGTACCAATTTAACTAGAAAAAGCTATGGTGAGCAGACAGTTCTGAGTCGGAGCCCTATTTTCTACCAGTCAACTAGAGGAGGTGGCTGCTCCTGCTACTGCTAATGATGAGTACCATATGCTAGCAACAGACATAGCCAGTGTTCTCTGCTGTGTTGGTTAAGGAAGATATGTGTAATTTCTTTATCTGTTACAAAATTAGTGCAACTTTGAAATAACTACATGCAGAAAGCATACAGAGGGGACCATATTGCTTCTCATTCAAAAAGTTAAATGTTCGTCATTAACTTTTTTTTTTCATTTCAATTCAATAACTCATTTAAAGCAGCTTTACTATGATTTAGCCATGCTATTGCGCTAAGCTCTGGTTGATTTTATTCTTGTAGTAGAAAGAACACAAACAAAAAAAAATGCATCTAGTAAATAGTCAGTGTGTTATTCAAAAGGCAAAAATGCTTGCTGCCTGCAGTCCCCTAAATGAGCACAGTGTGTACATGTTAAATAGTTTACTGGATCAGCAATGACAGGGTCCAAGCCTTGGTTTATAGCCATTCATTTAGTTCAGTATCTTAAAAAGTTGATCGCTGAGTTAGAAAAAAAATCATTTGTGTTTTTTTTTTTTAAATTAGACTTGGTAATTTGGGTGTTCCATTTGTTTGTTGGTTTTATTAAAAGAAATTTGACTTCAAAATACACGAGTAGCCAAACTAGAAAAAAAATGAAAAAGCAACTAAGAGAAGTGGTACGCCAACTGTTTTGCTTTCTTTCTGAAACTAGCTGTAACTGTCTTAATTCTGAGGCAAACTCCTAGTTAATCTGACCAATTCAGCGGGAGAAAGACAAAAATAAGAAAACAAAGCCCAACAAATGAAGTGACTGCTTATCTCAATATTTTATATTTCATCTCTATATCAATGTCATGTAGATATGGCTGAAATGTACTTTTGTTTGTTTCTCCCCACCCCAATCTCATTAAAATATGGAAAACACAAAGAGAGAGCCACAGAACAAAAATATTTTGGTAGTCCTCATTAAAAAGAGTTTAAGCACTTTGGATTTTATTTTATTGCATGGTAATAAAATCAGCCAGCAGAGATATGTCCAATCTGGAACTCCAAGGCAGAGCTCTAAGCAGAGTTAACTCCTAACCAAGGAGACTTGACCCAGGCTTACCCGAAGGAAGCCCATTGCCCCAGAACAGCCATCTGTACTATTTAAGCTACTACTTTATTTTAATGACCTCTGCCTCACTCTGAAGGCTTTTATACAACTGTGAGCATGAGAAAGAAGGGGGCAAGAGTTCTGACAGAATGTTAGCCTCTTAACAAATGCTATCAGATAAACTTTAATATGACGTGCTTATCAATTAAGTTTTGTTGTAAAAGATGAAAGAAAAAGACAAACACAATATACACCACACAACTGGGAGAAGTCAGGAAAACAAAGGAAAAATACTTGCTATGAGAAACAGCTTCTGCTGCTGGCAAGCACCTGCCATTCCATTTTGTCTTAAGGCCTTTAACTAAGGCTGCTTTTTAGTCTTTCGGATCTCTAATACAAAAAGTGAAAACATGTATTACTTGGCAGCATTTCAAATTTGTCTGTTGGGCAAAATTTAATCCACCTGTGCCCCTGCTTTTAGTATGACATTTTCCTGCCTGCCAGGCTTGGCCCTACAACTCCATAACTATCCTGTACATGAGCAATCCTTGTCTCCCAGTGAGCTTGCTCACCTTCACCCCCTTGGGAAGCACCAGTCCCCACAGAAATTCATACCAAAGATTTGCATTCACAACTGAGAACAGTAGCTCTCTCTGGCAATTGTTACAAATGATCCCTGAGCTCTCAGGAGACCAACTTGCTGAGGAAGGCTAATGGTCACTGACCGGGCTTTGTACAGTCTACCCCCCTCATCCCGCTATCCTGCTTAGGTTCCAAGAATTTACAATGAACAAGAGTGTAGAAAGAAATTAGAATTGTAGACATGCCAAAGGTGTCCCTTGGAGCAGTGTGTATATTGCGCTGTCATGTAAAAGAGCCCTTAAAAGATAAAGGAGCTGAGTCCAATTATGTTGCTGGTTCCATGTTCATCTGAAGCAGTCTAACATCAGACTTCCAAAGATATCACAGTGCCTGTAATAATGAATTCACCTCTTACCTCCAAGAAGACATTGGAAAATTAATTCCCAGTGATAACACGAATTGGCAGCCTTACAGACACATTACAATTTTCCAAGTTACCTGGCAATCATTTTGAAATGTTATCTAGTGTAAAATGGTACTCTTGTGTCTTCCCCACAGCATAGACTGTCTGATTCCTGGGCTTTATTTTTTGACTAAGTTAAAGGAGTCCCGTCCATTCTGATCCTGTCATGAAAGCACAGCAGTTATCTGTCAAAAACATTTATACAAACGACTAAATATAATTTCACATAACAATACCAATTTTAATTATGAGTAAGTAAAATCCAATTAAAGTTAAACCTTATAAATAAATACATTGGAGATAAAGTCTGCTGTTGTTGTTGTATGATTATTGTTGTAGCTTATAATGAGAAATACCAGCATAATAATTTAATCTCAATCAGGACTGCAATGCAATGACTTACTTTAAACACAAATTCCTGGATTTATATATCAGAACTTAGGAGTGACCATTTAGATGATATCAAAATTTAAGTCTTCGTCAGAGTACTTACTGAGCATGTCCAAGCACCTGCGTTAAAACTGTAAACCCAGTACCACAGGAAGCTAATAATATAACTCTGTGATTTGCAAGTGTTGAAAACTGGGAAGACAAATAAAATGTCCAGAATTTGAAATGCTGGGTGTGATCAAGAGGAGCTTCCTGCCATCTACATCTCTTCTCTTTATTACTTTTAAGAACCTAAGCTTCAGAATGCACAAATTCACAAGGGGTCCATTCTTTATGCTGGGCTCTCTTCAGGCTATACCAATTTACAGTCCCAAGAAGGAATATTTGAATGAATATTTTAGCAGGAGAGAGAAGGGAGGGGATAGAGAGAAAGGGATATTTTGAGAAGGGAGGAGTGAGAGGGGAAAGGGGAAGGGAGAGGGAGAAAGGGGGGCAGAAAAGTGGGGGGGGTTGAGGGAGAGATGAGCCAGCCACAGCTGGCTACCCTTTCCTTTGGCAAAACCCAGAAGTGGTCATTACCCTTCTTTTTATGGCAACACAAACCTCTTTATTTTAAAAGTCACTCATTTCTATGATAGCAATGGATATGTTTTCATCAACAGAGCAGTTCAGGAGGAAAAATTATATTATTAGCTAATTTTCATTTTATGAATTAGAAATTTTTCTCTGCACAGACAGAAATTTCAAACTCCTCCAGAAATGGAAGTGTGCCCATGGATTGATGACTAAGATCAAGTTTCCAGTGTGCTAATAACCTGCTCCAGTGAAAACATATTTTTAATTTGCTTTGAGGGTTATTTATTTTTTATTATTATGATAAGGGTTTATAATTTAATGTCAAACATAATTTTGCACGAATTATGTGAGTGTACTCTGATGCGGTAGATAAGCCTGTGTGCCTGCTTGGCATGGTCTCAGATGACGTTTTTGAGAAAATGGATCACCACTTGGCAGGTTGCCAGTCCATAAATTGCTCAGTAGAACATTGAAAGGAAAAAGTTGCAAGGAATTTTCATGTTTTGCAAAAGAAAAGAAAGGAAAGGAGAAAATCGCTAGTAATACTTGAAAAAGAAAAGATAATTATACTCATGGTTTTCCATTAGGTGTAATATAAATTGGCAAGCCTAATAAAGAAATTAAAAGATTGCCAATTAGAAATTGCAAAGTCATATTTATTATAAATCATCAGCCAGTTAAGTGGAACAATGTTTTAAACAGAAATATTTGCTGAAAATATATATTAGTCACCATTGTGTCTCCAAACTTTATGACTGGTTTGGTAAACATTCAGAAGTATCCACAGTGGGTCAGTCATTATGCAATGAATGAGAGACACAAAAATGAAAGCTGACTGTGGCTACTCTCTAGGAGTTCTGTCTAATAGAAGAGACAGTCACAGAACATCCTGCCAGTGCAATGCAGTAAATGCCCTAATGCAGTTAGGCATGGAGTGCTTTGGAACGCACAGAAGTAGTGTATGGCCAGAGTTTGTGCAAGAGGTGAAAGGTCAAATGTTTCTGAGACAGGGCTGGGCAACAGACTTTGTGCTACAAACAGGAAGTTAGAGAACCAAATGGATGGCTGGGCCCAATAAATGGTTATTTTCTATTTATCTGTTCTCAAACATAAATGACAATAAATATAATATTTTATGTCATTAAGTCAATTTCACATGCTTTAGCTAGCCTAGCTCTCACACCAGCCCTTGTGGTTTAAGCACAAGGGGCTTGACAGCATATCTCTGCAAACAAAGATGGTGATGCCCAGAAAACTGTATGGCCAGCCAAGGGGCACTCAGATTGACGAATGCTTTATAATCAAGCCAGGATTGAAGAAAACTGACCCATCACTGTAGCATACTGCTCTCTCCACCACCCTGCTCACTTACATTGTCACTAACATAATAAGAGCAAAGTACTTAACTAGAATCACGTGAAATATCATCATGAACCTCACACCAAAGCAAATCAACAAAAATGTTATCAACTTTAGCATAATCAATAAAAAACAGAAATGCATTTGTTGACTCCATATTCCAAATCAAACTATGGGAGAAAATATATCCTAATTATTCATGTATAATACTTTTGAAATAATTCCAAAAGAGCAAATAACCTTATCAGTGAGTAAGCAAACCAGCTAAAGAAACACTTCTCAAAAGAAAATGTACAAATGGCCAATAAATTAAATAAAAAAATCAACCCTTTAGCTATTATGGAAACACCATTTAAAAAAAAAAGAAAAAATAAAGCAAAAACAAAAAAAAACAATTGAGTTTAGAGGCAGAGGCTAGAGAATCTTGAGTTTTAGGCCAGCCGAGGCTACACGATGAGTTAAGGACCAGTCTAATCTATATAGTGAATCTCAAGAGTAGCCTGGGTTATATAGTAAATTCAGGCCAGGCTATTTAGCAACACCCCATACCAATTTAAAAAACAAAAAACAAAAAACCAGTTACACTGAGGTTCTGTCACACACATCTCCCTCCTAGTCACAATGGCTAAGATCAAGAAAATAACAAAAAGTAACAAATTTGGCAAGGATGTACCACAAGCCTAATAGGTGGTGGTGTTTGTCTAAAGGATCACAGAGCTCCTTCTGTGGCATGGACAAAAAAACTGAATGTCCAAGAAAGACAGAAGACCAAGTCTCAGGGAAAATGAATATAGTTGCTTCAACCCTTTGGGGTGGGAAGGTCCCTAATGCTTGGAGTCCAATAAGTGGATGCTGGCTAGGACATTTTATAGGGGTCCTGGGACCCCCGAGTGTCCTATTTAGATACTGACCCCACCCCATGCCTTCTCATTGTTTCTCACCCCTATGTTTCTGGGAAGAAGCTGCTATTTCAGGAAGCCTCCTTTCTCTTCCCTCCTCTACCTATGTCCTTGCTAATTCTCTTCAAGGGGAATATTTTAAAAGTTGCTGATGGGAATATAAATTTGGCAGAGCACTAAGTACCTTGGCAAACTAAAAATAGAATGCCCCGGTTCGTTTTGGTCATTTTAAAACAAACTGGAATCATCTGGGAAGAGAAAAACCTCAATTAAGCAATTTCCTCCATGACCTCACCAGCATGTGCTGTCATTTGAGTTTTTGATCTTAGCCATTCTGACAGGTGTGAGATGGAATCTCAGAGTCATCTTAAGTTGCATTTCTCTGATGATTAAGGATGTTGAGCATTTCTTCAAGTGTCTCCCGGCCATTAGAGATTCCTCTTTTGTGAATCCTCGGTTTAACTCTGTTCACCATTTTTTGATTGAATTATTTGGTTTCTTGGTGCTTAATTTCTTGAGTTTTTTTATATAAATTACGGATATTAGCCCTCTGCCAGAAGTGGGGTTGGTACCATGCTGGTGAGGTTGTACAGAAAGTGGAACACTCCTCCATTGCTGGTGGGAGTGCAAACTTATACAACTGCTATGGAAATCAGTCTGGAGATAGACTTGGAAAACCTGGAATAGCTCTACCTCAAGACCCAGCCATACTACTCCTGGGTACACATTCAAATAATTCCTCACCAAACCACAAGGACATCTCCTCAACTATGTTCATAGCAGCTTTATATGTAATAGCTAAAAACTGGAAACAACCCAGATGTCCCTTAACCCACAAATAGATTTAAAAAGACTGTGGTACACTTACACAATGGAATACTACTTAGCAGTCAGAAATAAGGAAATCATGCAATTTGCTGCCAAATGGATGGAACTAGAAAAGCTCATCCTGAGTGAGCTAACCCAGACCCAGAAAGATGCACATGGCATCTATTCACTTATAACTGGATTTTAACCATATAGTACAGGATAACTATACTACAACCAACAGATAGAAAGGAACAGGAACATAGACCTTGTTACCTATTAGTGGGACACTTTGCCCTAGTGGAGCTGTCATGTAGGCCCCCAGTGCAAGAGGAAGCTCTTAGCCCTCATATGACTGCTGAACTGAGGGGGCTGATATGTAGGGGTATCCCACAGCGGAGGAGTAGGATAGGTGGGAAAGGGGAGAGGGTGGGACCACGAAGGGTGGAGGAAGGGGGCTGTGATGGAGATGTAACTTCAAGTAATAAATAAACATAAAAAAGAAATTCCCTCCATCAGACTGGCTTAGGGAAAGTCTGGGGAGCGTTTTCTTGATTAATAGTTGACAGAGGGCAGGCAACTGAGGGTTGCATCACCCCCTTGGCAGGTAATTCTGAGTGTATAAGCAAGCGAGCTGAGCCAGCCAAAAAGGTGCAAGCTAGTAGGTAGCACTCCTCTATGACTTCTACCTCCATGCTCCTACCTTGAACAAAAACTTTGGCTTCCTCCAGTGATGGGCTATGAGCTGTAAGATGAACTGCTTTTCCTCAGTGTTATCACAACAATGAAAAGTAAATTAGGACATTGAATTACAGTATGATGCACTTATACCTCTCCTTGGCATATACTTGAAATAATCCAAAGCACCATGCAGTAGAAACACCTGCATACTTATGTTTAACATACTACTCTTCATAATAGGCTAGTTATAGAATTAGTGTATGGCCAAATAGTATTATTTGGCCATAAAAGGGAATAACATCATGTTAATTACTTAAAACTAAGAGCTAAGGTAAAATACATGAAATGTGTGGGGTTAGCCCATACCTTTAACTTCAGCAGAGACAGGAGGAGCACTATAGAGTTAGTTGTCTTATAAATTCTAGAGTTACAAGGAACAGGGTGGTGATGGTGCACACCCTTAATCCCATTATTCGAGAAGAATACACACTTAATCCCAACACACTAGAGACAGAAACAGGCAGATGCCAGAGCTCAAGGTCAGCTTGATACAAAACAAGCTCTACAGAGGGAAAAACTTCAATCCAGGGGCGGGGGAGCACATGTTTAATCCCTTCAGTTGGGAAACACAGGTCTTGATCCCAATACTTAGTATGCAGTGACAGGCACATAGGATCTGGAAGGATTTAAGTTTAAAAGCTACATACAAAAGGCATGCTCAATGTAAACAAATTGTCCTTTGAGATCTCAAAATATATACACTAAAGGTTTGTTTAGCTCCAAAATAACAAAATAATTTCTTCTTTAATCCAGATTGAAAGATAATACTTTATATATTGTCAAAAAACCAAATTTGCTCCAGAAAAAAATATTACCTGACCCCCTCCCCCCAAAAAAAGGTAATTCCCCAGAGTTATGATTAGGGCAGGGCTCTGTTCTTATCTTTCCAGGAAACTTAAAGCATCCATTCTAGGAATCCATGGACAACTGGACAAGGGAAACCTCAGCAGAAAACAGATCAGACACCAAAGAAGATGAGCAGCTCAGACGATCCAGCCTTGCAGACTCTCTCAATAGCTGTTTCCTCAAAAGTCTACAACCACAACTCAAAATCACTAAGATCGTTCAGCTCCACAGACTGCTCCAGCCAGAACTTCAGTAAAGCTCTGAAGATCAGCTTCTGTCTACAAATTCTTAGAACATCTAAATAGCTGAGCACAAAAGGACTGAACATCAAATGATTCTATTAACATTTTTAACCATTTTTCCATCCCTATTTGGGCCCCAAACAGGTTTACTACATCCCAAATCAGCAGGAAGTCATTTATGGGAGCGACATCCCAGGCCCAGAAGGTGGGGAGGGTGTTCCACCCCCCCTTTGGTTATTCGATGGATAACAGAAAATTTTGTCATTTAGGGAAAGAGACTACAAGCTGTTAAATGGTTTTGTTAAATGGATTTGGAGGTTAGACCCAGGGACTTCTCTCTATTTCTTTTCTGTATCCTTATCTCTCTCCTATGTAGGAGTGAATAGATGAGAAAAAAATGGGACATAGACATAGTATAGAAAAGATCAAGAAAAAAGGACAGATTATTGAATAAGCCCTTATACCTTTGTATACTGATACAAAATTAATACTATATTATGCTAAATTGGTATTGATCATTGTATATTAATGCAAAATTAAGATTGTATTGGACTACATCGGTACTGATCTTAGTATATTGATACAAAATTAAGAGTATATTTGGCCACATTGGTATTGATCTTTGTATATTGTTACAAAATTAAGGGTAACACTTCTTAAAGGTATTGTACCTAGTAATACTTAAAAAGGAAATGTGAAGTTTTGGCCTTTTGCTATCAACCATCATAAACTGTTTAGGATAATTGAGAAATACAAACTAACAGTCATGCAAGCGTGCCATTTTGTTAGTTACTATGACAGTCTATCACAGTTATTTTCTAAGCTACTCAGAAATCAAGTTGTTAAGAGACAGCAACATTTGCTTAACTAAACACAAGAGATAGACAGGGTGTCTTCAAAAACCCCAAGAGATCTGCAGAGTATGGCATTCAAAGATGTTTTCTTAAATTAAGATTTTTTTTTTATATCAAGACATGCCAGCTCCTGACAGCATCCCCTATTCCACTCCAAGTCGAAGATGAGCATCGAAGAATCTCCAGTGTGAGATGGTTGAATTAGTGACAAGCCTATCTCTTGGCAAAAAAAAAAAAAACCCTGTGCTTCAACTGTAGACAGACTGCTGTCCAAAAAGGACAAAACTTGGAAGTAGGTAAGTCGACAGCCTAGCTCTGCCAAGACAGGGTAGGTAAGTCCTTCATAATTCCTGCTCTACAATCAATGTCTGTCAGAGAAATGGGGCCAAACAGCTGAAGATTTGAAGATTGATGCTGTAATGTATGGAGAAAAAATGGGAACTGTCGAGGCAGCCACGGGTATGTCATTTCTTAATTTTGGAAGCTGCGGGCCCTGCACTTCCTATATAATCAGATATATTTATCCCTCTCAGGTCTCTGAGGTGGTTGAAGAAGAGATAGCTAGAGTCTCATAGTTAAATTTTGAGTTGTTTAGGAATCAAGAGGGTGTTCTGGATCTAAGAAGATATTTTTAAAATGGTGATGCAAGTTAGTATGAAAGCTGAGTTAGATAGAGAACTTTAAACTCATGGAGATAGTTAGATAGTAGAATGTTAAAGTCAGGGGCCAAACACATATGGACTGGACATTGAGAATGTATGCTAAGCCATATATCTCTCAGAATTGTGGCCTATTTATTTCAGTTGTTTTGTACTGTATTTATTGTTATAAGAGAAAGAACCATTTGTTGGACTGAAAAATTGCCAGGAGTTCCTGGGCCAGCTATCAAGAAACAAAAGAGAGCCTTTCTCAAGCATAGTGGAAGGTTGTTCTCTGACACCATAAGAGTTCTGTGAACAAAGGAAGGAAGAAAGGAAGGAGGGAGGAAGGGAGAGAGGAAGGAAGGAAGGAAGGAAGGAAGGAAGGAAGGAAGGAAGGAAGG
>CAJQZJ010033849.1:2005616-2032689 GCA_907164525.1 Lophiomys imhausi
AGGAAGGAAGGAAGGAAGGAAGGAAGGAAGGAAGGAAGGAAGGAAGGAAGGAAATGAAGGGAAGGGTGAAAGGAGGCAGAAAGAAAGAGGGAAGGATGAAAGAAGGGGACAGGAGGAGATAAAGGATGGGAGGAAGGAAGAAAGAGAGGGGGAGAGGGAGAGAGAGAGAGAGAGAGAGAGAGAGAGAGGAGAAGGGAGGAAGGAAGGACTCAAGCCAATAAGAGTAGTGCAAATGATCCTCTCTCCCTATTCACAAATATATACACTCTTTCACTTTCTGTATAAACAGATGATTCTTCTTTAAAAGAAACAAGTTTAGAATTACAGTTAGAATTAATATCCATGCTTTCAGTGGGTTCACATAAGTAAGATGTTATCAAGTCAGGAAGCTTTGTCCCTCTCATGGCAGCTTGGCTTGGTAATGGTCCGCTTCTGCACTATTAGTAGCCTTGACAATCAGGTGCTGATTCTTGCTGCCTTCATCTTGGTCTCTGAACATTTCCTTGCCCAAGAACAGACACACAAGCAACAAGAAAAGGGGAAATTACTGAAAACAACCTACACCACTGTAGAGGTAAGATAGTCTTACAAGTTCTTGAATTTATGTATTGAGAACTGCTCCACTTACTGAGAATACATGGAATTACCATAGTTAGAATGTTATTTAAAAATTGCATTGAAGAATGTAACAGTACTGAACAAGGGTAGAGAATCTAGTAAAAGAGAACTTTAAGGGAGATAAATTGAGGAAACTGTAAGAAAAATAAAAAGGTGGGAGAGGTTCCCGAGGACCCCAAGGACCCCAATTAGATGACTACGGGTCTTAAAGAAAGGAGAAAGTGTCACATGTGACATAAACTGTAGATTAACACAGCCCCCTGAAGAATTTAGTTGCACAATTGTAATCTCAAATAAAATGTGAGTGGGATGCTGTTGAATGAATCACTGAAAAACTGTTTGTATCTTTAAAAAATTGTGGTACATCTACACAATGGAATACCACTCAGCTATCAGAAACAATGAAATCATGCAATTTAAAGCCAAATGGATCGAACTAGAGAAGCTTATCCTGAGTGAGCTAATCTAGACTCAGAAAGATATACATGGCATCTATTCACTTATAATCAGATTTTAGCCATACAGTAGAGGATAGCTCTCCTACAATCAACAGATCTAAAGGTAAAATTTTACCTCTCCTTAAAATACTGGCTTAACAAGAACAGGGGAACAGTTTCTACAAAATAGAGTTATCTTGACACTGACTTATGAATGCTACTCTTCCCAGTTCCTGGGGTGAATGTAAGGAGTACTTTCAGACAAAAAGCCAGCTGACTACTAACCTAGGCCTACAAGCAGCAACAAAGAATGAGCGTGAAATGCAGCTCCTTTGCTTACTAGCTGTTCTAACTTGGACACATCATCTAACCCCATCTGGATGTCAGTTCTTCCATCAAAAAGTTAGGGTGAAGTCTGGTAACACAGTAATTGATCCATGGTGGGTTTTTGTTGTTTTTGTTTTGTTTTGTTTTTCGCCTGTTCCTCTGTTTGTCCTTACTGTTACTTCTGAATAGTGCTGCAAGCTGTGTTTCTCATTCTTCATTGTCACGTATCAAACTGTAACTTCTCAGACCACTTCTTATTTTCCCACTAAAATGAACTCGAAGGGTCTGTACTTATTTCTCATTCTTAAGTTCTTTCCATTGCATTTATTAACAATCCCACTCAAGCTCTACCTCTCCTCCCAGTCTCACCCTCCTGTTCTAATCCTCTAATCCTCTTCCCATTCTCCTTAGAGGAGGGGAGCCTCCTCAACCCACTCTAGCACATCAAGTTGCATCAGGGCTAAGCATATCCTCTACCACTGAGGCCACACAAGGCAGTCCAGACAGGGGAAAGTGATACAAGAGCAGGCAACAGAGTCCATGTCTGAGACAGCCCCTGTGGTGATTGTTATGGAACCCACGTGAATACCAAGCTGCCCACCAGCTACATATGTGTAGAGGACCTAGGTTCATTCCATGCATGCTCTTTGGTAGATGGTTCAGTCTCTGTGAGACATATGGCCATAAGTGAGTTGACTTTGTTGGTCTTCTTGTGGATTACTTGTCCCCTCCAGGTCCCTCTATCATTCCCCTAACTCTTCCATATGACTCTCAGATCTCTGTCTAATGTTTGGCTCTGGGTGTCAGTATCTGTTTCATTATGTTGCCATGTGGAACCTGTCAGAGGACAGTTATGCTAGGCTTCTGTCTACAAGCATATCATAGTATCATTAATAATGTCAGGGGTTGTCTTTCTCTCATGGGATGGGTCTTGAGTTGGACCAGTCATTGCTTGGTCATTCCCTCAATCTCTGTTCCATCTTTCTCCCTGCACCTCTTGTAGGCAGGGTAAATTTCAGGTTGAAGGTTTTGTGGGTGGGTTGGCATCCCCATCCCTCCACTGAAATTCCTACCTGGCTATAGGAGCTAGGCATGTCAGTCTCCATATCTCCTACTACTAGGATTCTCAGCTAGAGTCACCCCATATCCTCCTAGGAGCCTACCCCATCTCAGGTCTTCAGCTTGTCCCAGAGATGTCCCCACATTGGTTTCCCTTCTTGCTCCCAGCTAGCTCTCCCCTTATTTGATCCCCACCCTTCTTCCCCCTCCTCACTCCATCTTCCACCCATTGTATTCTTTTCATCCACTTCTGATATCTATTTTGTTTCCCCTTCTGGGTGAGATTCAAACATCCTCCCTTGGACCTTCCTTTTTACTTAGCTTTTTTGAATCTGTGGGCTGTATTATGGTTATCCTGTACTATATGGCTAATATTCACTTACAAGTGAGTGCATACCATGGGTGTCTTTCTAGGTCTAGGTTAGCACACTCAGGATAATGTTTATAGTTCCATTCTTTACCTACAAATTGAATGATTTCCTTGTTTTCAATAGCTGAATAATTCTCCATTGTGTAAATGTACCATATTTTCTTTATGCATTCTTCAGTTGAGGGACATTTGGGTTGTTTACAGTTTCTAGCTACTATGAATAATAAAGCTCCTATGAACAATGTAGTTGAGCCAATGTCCTTGTTATATGGTAGAGCAAGCGCTTGATCTGGTCAAGCTCTGCCTTTAACTATTGCCCTTACCTCTACTTAGTTGACTCCAAATCTCCCTGATGCTTCCTTGCATTGTGAGTCCTCACAGCAGGCTAGTCATCTGCTCGATGCTCACACAAAGAATAATCCAAGCACGCCACTGTCTCCACTCTCAGTTTTCTGTCTTGTTTTCCCATATCATTCATGAAACTACCATTTATAGAGTCAAATAAGCCAAGAATTTGGTGGCTCTCTTGGTCCTCCATGTACCACAAAGCATCTCTGACATCCTAACTCTACTGATCAAATAGTTCTATTCACTTTCATAGGCTACAATGATGCTCAATTCCATAGCTTTAGGGACCCTCTGTTTTGATGTATATTTATCATTTCAATTACATTGTCTTTGATTGGCTTCTCCTTTCCTATATTTTTGGTTGTGAGCCTAGCCTTTAATGGCTGAGCCATCTCTCCAGCCCAAGGGCTTCTCCTTTCCAATACCTCAAACCTTCCTGAAATTTCATCCCCCATCCCAGATATCTGTTTAGGCCGTGATCCAATGACTTCACCCCAGGAAGATGTTTTGGGCTTCAAAACAAAGAACACAAGACAATCAAACCATTTATTTCTTTATAGCCTTATTGGTGGTTAAGTGTTATTCACTTATATTTATTAATATATTTAATGTTTATTTATTACTTCAAGTTACATCTCCATCACAGCCCTCTCCCTCCACACCTCCCAGTCCCACCCTCCTACCCTCTCACCCTTCGCCCCGAATGCATAATTCTTTTTTTTTTCAGTCCAACAAATGGTTCTTTCTCTTATAACAATAAATACAGTACAAAACAACTGAAATGAATAGTCCACAATTCTGAGAGTTATATGGCTTAGCATACATTCTCAATGTCCAGGCCATATGTATTTGGCCCCTGACTTTAACATTCTACTATCTAACTATCTCCATGAGTTTAAAGTTCTCTATCTAACTCAGCTTTCATACTAACTTGCATCACAATTTTAAAAACATCTACTTAGATCCACAACTCCCTCTTGATTCCTAAACAACTCAAAAATTTTTTTTAAAAACTTTATTTTTTTTTCTTCAAGTTACATCTCAGTCACAAACCCTTCCCTATTCCCCCTTCCTATCCCACCCTTCCACCCTCTTCCCCCCAGCAGCTTCCCCTCTCAGTCCAACAGATGGTTCCTTCTCCTATAACAGTAAATACTATACAAAACAACAGATATATGTCACATTTATGAGAATTAAATGGCCCAGCATAACTTCCCAATGTCCAGTCCATACATATTTGGCCCCTGACTTTAACATTCTACTATCTAACCATCTCCATGAGTTTAAAGGTCTATATCTGACTCAACAATCACACCAACTTGAAACACAATTTTAAGAGTAACTTCTTAGATCTATAACAGCCTCTTGATTCCTAAACAACTCAAAATTTAACCATGAGACTCAAGCTGTCTATTCTTCAGCCACCTCAGAGACCTGAGAGGGAAAAACATATGTGCTTATATAGGAAGTGCAGGGCCTGCAGCCTCCAAAACCAAGAAATGACATACCAGTGACTGCCTGGAGAGTTCCCATTTTCTCTCCATACATTCCTGCATCAGTCTTCAGCCTTTGGGTCCTGTTTCTATGACAAACATTTGTTGTAGAGCAGGGATTATGAAGGACCTACCCACCCTGTCTTGGCAGAGCCAGGCTGTCGACTTCCCTGCTACCAAGTTTTGTCCTTTTTCGACAGCAGTCTGTCTGCAGTTGGAGCAAGGAGTTTTTTCATGCCAAGAGATAGGCTTGCCACTAATTCAACCATCTCACACTGGAGATTCTTCGATGCTTATCTTCTACTTGGAGTAGAATAGGGGGTGCTGTCAGGAGCTGATATGTCTCGATATCAAAAAAAAGAAAATCTTAATTTAAGATAACATCTTTGAATGCCATATTCTGCAGATCTCTTGGGGTTTTGGAAGATGCCCTATCCATCTCTTGTATTTAGATAAGCAAATGTTGCTTGTCTCTTAACAACTTGATTACTGAGTAGTTTAGAGAATATCTGTGATAGACTGTCATAGTAGCTAACAAAGTGACATGTTTGCATGACTAGGAGTTTATTTTACTTAACTATCCTAAACATTTTTAGACGGTTGGTATCAAGAGGCCAGAGCTTCACATTTTATTTTTAAGTATCTCTAGGTATGATAGATTAGGAAGCGTTACCTTTAATTTTGTATCAATATACAAAGATCTATTCATTTGTGGTTAAATATACTCTTAATTATGTATCAATATACAAAGATCAATGCCTATGTAGCCCAATACAATCTTAATATTATGTCCATATACAAGGGTCAATACCATTGTAGCCAACTATAATCTTAATTTTGTATCAATATACAAAGATCAATACCGATGTAATGCAATACAATCTTATTTTTGCAAAATAAACAATGGTCAATACCACTTTAGCCAAATAAACTACTAATTTTGTATCAATATACAAAGGTATAAGGGCATATTCAATAATCTGCCCCTTCTTCTTGGACCTTCCTGTGCTATGTCTATGTCTCATTTTTCTCAAGCCTATGCACTCCTACATAGGAGAGGAAGAAGGATACAGAAAAGGAAAAGTAGGAAGTCCCTGGGGCTAACCTCCAAAACCCATTAAACAGGACCATTTATCAGCTTGTAATCTCTTCCCCTAAATACCAGAGTTTTCAGTTATCCTTCAAATAACCAAAAAGAAGGGCGAGGAAACACCCTCCCCACCCTCTGGGCATGGGATGTCCCTCTCTTAAAGTGACTTCCTGCTGCTTTGGGTCTTAGTCAACCTGTTTGGGGCCGGAACCAAAATGGAAAAATGGTTAAAAATGTTAGTACAATCGTTTTATGTTCAGGCCTTCTGTTCTCAGCTGTTTAGATGACCTAAGGAGTTTGCAGGCTTCACTGAGGTTCCTGCCAGGGCATTGTGTAGAGCTGAACGGTACCAGCGACGTTGGATTGCGGTGGTTGCAGGCCCCCCGATGGAGACAGTTATTGAGGAAGTCTGCCAGGCTGAATAAACAGGGTCACTTGTCCTCCTTGGTGCCTGATTCTGCTCTCTGCTGAGGTTTCCGCTGTCCAGCTGTCCCCGTGCTCACCGAATGGACGCTTGGATTGTCCTGGAAAGATAAGAACAGAGCCCTGCCCCAATCCAAACCCTGGGAGAATTACCCTCTTTTTTTTTGGGGGGGGCTAGGTAATACTTCTCCTGAAGCAAATTTGGCATTCCGACAACATACAAAGCGTTATCTTTCAATCCAGGTTAAAGAAGAAATCATTCTGTCACCTTGGAGCTAAACCAGCTCCAGTGTATATATTTTGAGATCCCACAGGACAATCTGCCTGCATCGAGAAGGCCTTTTGTAAGTAGCCTCCAACCCTAGGTCCCTCCAAATCCCATGTGTGTGTCTCTGAACTCTAATTATTGGGATCAGAGACCTGTGGTTCCCATCTGAAGGGGTCAAAGATGTGTTCCACCACTCCTGGATCGAAGTCTTTCTCTATTTAGAGTTTTCCCTGCATCAGGCTGACCCTGAGCTCCGAGATCTGCCCATTTCTGTCTCCAGTATGCTGGGACCAAGGGTGTACTCTTCTTGAATGGTGGGACTAAGGGTGTGCACTCTCAACAACCTGCTCCGTATGACTCCAGAATACATAAGACCACCAAGTCTATGGTGCTCCCCCTGTCTCCGCTGAAGTCAAAGGCATGGGCCAACACCACAATTCTCTTGTATTTTACCTTAGCTCCACGTCTTCTCGACACCTGGAGGTCTGCAAAACCAGGCCGAACGGCTGTATCCTCTATTCCATTCACAGTGTATCAGCCCTGCCACCTGCCCTTTTTTTTTTTTTTTTTAGTTACTAAATTTATTTGTTTGTTGCTTCAGGTTACATCCTTATCATATTGTCCTCTTTTCCTGCTTCCCAGCCCCACCCTCCCATGCTCTACCCCCTGACCCTTTCGTCTTGTTCCTCTGGGGTGGAGTGTGCCTGCCTAACAGTCTCTCACCACAGATCAGGAGTCATATGAGGGCCAAGAGCCTCTTCATTCACCGGGGGCCTACGAGGCAGTACTGCCAGTGAAAGGTGTCACCTTGCTACTGGGGGAATACTAAAAAAAAAGACCAACAAACACACAAACCCAAAAAAACAAAGAATATCAACAAAAAAAGAGAGGAAAAAGAGAAGGGAAAAGGAAAAAGAAAAAACAAAAAAAGGAGAAGGAAAAAGAAAAAGATAAAAAAAAAATGTTTATGTCCATGTTCCTTTTGGTGTGTTGGTTGTAGTACAGATATCCTGTACAATATAGCTAAAATCCTACTATAAGTGAATAGATGCCATGTGCATCCTTCTGAGACTGGGTTAGCTCACTCAGGATGAGCGTCTCTAGATCCATCCAGTTGGTTGCAAATTGCATGATTTCATTGTTTCTGATAGCTGAGTAATATTCCATTGTATAGATGTACCACAAGTTTTAATCCATTCTTCAGTTGAGGGACATCTGGGTTGTTTCCAATTTCTAGCTATTACAAATAAGGCTGCTATGAACATAGATGAGGAGACTTCCCTATGTCTCCATGAGAGGTCCTTTGGGTGTATACCCAGAAGTGGAATGGCTGGGTCCTGAGGCAAGGTTATTCCTTGATTTCTAAGATATCGCCAGACAGACCTCCATAGTGGTTGCACAAGCCTGCACTCCCACCAGCAATGGAGTAGGCTTCCCCTTTCTCCACACCCTCGCCAGCATGCTCTATCATTTGAGCTCTTTATCTTAGCCATTCTAACAGGTGTTAGGTGGAATCTCAGGGTCGTCTTGAGTTGCATTTCTCTGATGATTAAGGATGTTGAACATTTCTTCAGGTGTCTTTAGGCCACTAAGGATTCCTCCTTTGTGAATTCTCTATTTAGCTCCATCTCCCATTTTTCGATTGGATTATTTGGTTTCTTGGCATTTAGTTTCTTGGGTTCTTTGTAGATTTTAGATAATAGCCCTCTATCAGATGTGGGGTTGGTGAAGATTTTTCTCCCAGTCTGTTGGTTGCGGTTTTGTTCGAATGACAGTGTCTTTTGCCTTACAGAAACTTTTCAGTTTCATGAGGTCCCATTTATTGATTGTTGATCTCAGGTCCTGAGCTGTTGGTGTTCTGTTCAGGAAGTTGTCACCTGTGCCAATGAGTTCGAGGGTTTCTCCTACTTTTTCTACTAGTATATTTAGTGTGGCCAGCTTTATGTTAAGGTCTTTGATCCACTTGGATTTAAGTTTGGTACAAGGTGATAGGTATGGGTCTAATTTCATTCTTTTGCAAGTGGACATCCAGTTGGACCAGCACCATTTGTTGAAGATGCTGTCCTTCTTCCATTGTGTGGTTTTGGCTTCTTTGTCAAAGATTAGTTGGCCATAGGTGTGTGGGTCCATGTTTGGGTCTTCACTTCGATTCCATTGATCAACTGGTCTGTTTCTATACCAGTACCATGCTGTTTTTATTACTGGTGCTCTGTAGTACAGCTTGAAATCTGGGATGGTGATACCTCCAGATGTTTTTTCATTGTACAGGATTGATTTAGCTATTCTGGGCTTTTTGTTGTTCCATATGAAGTTGAGAATAGATTTTTCCAGGTCTATAAAGAATTGTGTTGGGATTTTGATAGAAATTGCATTAAATCTATATATTGCTTTTGGTAGGATAGCCATTTTTATTATGTTGATCTTACCTATCCATGAGCATGGGAAATCTTTCCATCTTCTAAAGGCCTCTTCCATTTCTTTCTTCAGAGGCTTGAAGTTCTTGTTGTATTGGTCCTTTACTTGCTTGGTTAGAGTTACCCCCAGGTATTTTGTGTTGTTTGTGGCTATTGTGAAGGGGGTTGTTTCCCTTATTTCTTTCTCGGTATATTTGTTTTATAAAGAAGGGCTTCTGATTTTTTTTTTGAGTTAATTTTGTATCCAGCCACCTTGCTGAAGTTGTTTATAAGCTGTAAGAGTTCTTTGGTGGAGTTTTTGGGGTCGCATATGTATACTAACATATCGTCTGCGAATAGGGATAATTTGACTTCTTCATTTCCAATTTTTATCCCTTTGAGATCCTTTAGTTGTCTTTTTTGAGTTAATTTTGTATCCAGCCACCTTGCTGAAGTTGTTTATCAGCTGTAAGAGTTCTTTGGTGGAGTTTTTGGGGTCGCTTATGTATACTAACATATCATCTGCGAATAGGGATAATGTGACTTCTTCATTTCCAGTGTATATCCCTTTGATTTCCTTTAGTTGTCTTATTGCTCTAGCAAGAACTTGAAGTACTATATTGAAGAGATATGGTGAAAGTGGGCATCCTTGTCTTGTCCCTGAGTTTAGAGCAAATGCTTCAAGCTTCTCTCCATTTAATTTAATGTTGGCCACTGGCTTGCTGTATATTGCCTTTATTATTTCTAGGTACGGACCTTGTATGCCCGTTCTCTCCAGGACTTTTAGCATGAACGGGTGTTGGATTTTGTCAAATGCTTTTTCTGCATCTAGCGAGTTTATCATGTGGTTTTTTTCTTTCATCTTGTTTATATGGTGAATTACATTGATAGACTTTCGTATATTGAACCATTCCTGCATTCCTGGGATGAAGCCTACTTGATCATGATGTATGATATTTTTGATGTGTTCTTGAATTCGGTTTGCTAGTATTTTATTAAGTATCTTTGCATCTATGTTCATGAGGGAGATTGGTCTGAAGTTCTCTTTCTTTGTTGGGTCTTTGTGTGGTTTAGGAATCAGAATGACAGTGGCCTCATAGAATGAGTTTGGCAGTGTTCTTTCTGTTTCTATGTGGTGGAAGAGTTTGAAAAGTAATGGTGTTAGTTCCTCTTTGAAGGTCCGGTAGAATTCCGTGCTAAAGCCATCTGGCCCTGGGCTTTTTTTGGTTGGGAGATTATTAATGACTGTTTCTATTTCCTGGGTGTTATTGATCTGTTTAAGCTGATAATCTGATTTTGGTTTAGTTTTGGTAGGTGGAATTTATTGAGGAAATTGTCCATTTCTCTTAGGTTTTCAAATTTAGTGGAATATAGATTTTTAAAGTAATGCCCGAATATTTTCTGGATCTCCTCAATGTCTGTTGTTATTTCTCCCTTTTCATTTCTGATTTTGTTGATTTGGGTTCTTTCCCTTTGCCTTTTAGTTAATTTGGCTAGGGGTCTGTCTATTTGGTTGATTTTCTCAAAGAACCAACTCTTGGTTTCATTCATTTGTTGTATAGTTCTTTTTGATTCTAAGTTGTTGATTTCAGCCCTAAGTTTGATGATTTCCTGCCTCCTGCTCTTCTTGGGAGTGTTTGCTTCTTTTTTTTCCAATTCACCCAGCTTAGCTGTTAGTTCACTAATATGAGCTGTCACAATTTCACAATTTTCTTTTTGAAAGCACTTAGTGCTATGAACTTTCCTCGTAGCACAGCTTTCAATGTATCCCATTGGTTTGGGGATGTTGTGTCTTCATTGTCATTGGATTTTAAGAAGTCTTTGATTTCCTTCTTTATTTCTTCCCTGACCCAGTGTTCATCCAGTAAGGAGCTGTTCTATTTCCGTGTGTGTGTAGGCTTTCTGTTGATTCTTTTGCTGTTGAAGACCAGCTTTATTCTGTGGTGGTCTGATAAGATACAAGGTGTTATTTCAATTTTCTTGTATCTATTGAGACTATCTTTGCATCCAACTATGTGGTCGATTTTGGAGAAGGTTCTGTGGGGTGCTGAGAAAAAGGTGTATTCCTTTGTGTTTGGGTGAAACGTTCTGTAGATATCTGTTAGGTCCATTTGTTTCATGATCTCTGTTAGACTCAATATTCCTCTGTTTGGCCTCAGTCTTGATGATCTGTCCATTGTTGTGAGTGGGGTGTTGAAGTCTCCCACTACTAATGTGTTGTGATCGATGTGCGATTTAAGTTTTAGAAGTGTTTCTTTTACAAAAGTAGGTGCCTTTGTATTTGGGGCATAGATGTTCAGTATTGAGATTTCCTCTTGATGAATATTCCCTTTAATGAGTATATAGTGCCCTTCTTTGTCTTTCTTCATTAACTTCAGTTGGAAGTCTGTTTTGTTTGATATTAGGATGGCTACTCCAGCTTGCTTCCTGGGTCCATTTGCTTGGAAAACATTTTCCCAGCCCTTTACTCTGAGGTAGTGACTATCTCTGGTAGTGAGATGTGTCTCTTGTACACAGCAAAAGGAAGGGTCTTGCTTGCGGATCCACTCTGTAAACCTATGTCTTTTTATTGGGGAGTTGAGTCCATTGATGTTGATGGATATTAATGACCTGCGGTTGTTATTTCCCATTAGTTTGGTATAGGTGGTGGTCCTGTGTCTCTTTTGGTTTAGTTGCTGAGGGGTTTTCTATTCCCTTTGTTTCCTGGGTGGAATTTCTTCTCTGGGTTCAGATTTTCCTTCTAGGATTTTCTGTAGGGCTGGGTTTGTGGGTAGATATTGTTTAAATTTGATTTTGTCATGGAATATTTTGTTTTCTCCATCTATGTTGATAGAGAGTTTTGCTGGGTAAAGTAGTCTGGCTGGGCACCTATGAACTCTCAGGACTTGTAGTATATCTGTCCAGGACCTTCTAGCTTTTAAAGTTTCTGAGAAGAAGTCAGGTGTAATTCTGATGTGTCTGCCATTGTATGTGACTTGACCTTTTTCTCTTACAGCTTTTAATATTCTTTCTTTGTTCTGTACATTTGGTGTTTCAATTATTATGTGGCAAGAGGAGTTTCTTTTCTGGTCTAATCTGCTTGGTGTTCTGTAAGCCTCTTAGATTTTTATTGGCATCTCTTTTTTCAGGTTTGGGAAGTTTTCCTCTATGATTTTGTTGAAGATATTTCCTGGACCTTGGAGTCGGGAGTCCTCTCTTTCCTCTATACCTATAATTCTTAGGTTCCGTTTTTTCATTGAGTCCTTGATTTCTTGGATGTTGTGGGTGAGAGATTTTTCAGCCTTCTCATTTTCTTTGGATGTTGTACTGATTTCTTCCATCGAATCTTCCATGCCTGAGATCCTGTCTTCCATCTCTTGCATCCTATTTTTGATACTCACATCCGTAGTTCCTGTTCTCTTCTTCCCTTGGTTCTCCACTTCCTCTTTTAACTCTGACTGTGTTTTCTTTATTGTTTCTATTTCTATTTTCATGTCTTGTATGGTTTTGTTCGTTTTGTACATTTTCTTCTCCAGCTTGCTTGTTTTTGCATGAAAATCTTTCATTGCTTTGTCCTTTTCCTGTTCAAGCTCTGTCACTTTGGCTTGGAGTTCTTTAATGGTGTTGTTCCTTGTTTTGACTTGTAAAATTGTGGCTTCTTTGAATTTCTTCATAGATTTAAGTTCTTCTTGAAGGGACTCTATCACTTTCCATAATGCAGAATTGTCAACGTTTTCATGTGTTTCTGTTGGTGTGAGGTCATCCGAATTGATGAGCTAGGATAATTCTGCTTTGTTGGAGTCATATTTCCTTGATTTCTATTTTTTCTTGGACTTTTGGCCATTGGATGCGTTTAGCTGTCTGTTCTTGTCATTTTCTGTGCTTGGATCCACAGGGGATGCTTTGGTGCAGGGGACGAGTTACTTGGCTATCTGTCATTGCTTACAGGGGGATCACAGGGTCACTGTGGTTTTAATCACCTGAAGCACTGTGAGCTGGTGCAGCCTATTCCCAGGTTGTGAGTAATGGACCAGGATTGTTTCACTGCTCCCAATTCAGACTTCTCTATGTTGCACTCTGAGTTATCAGCCTATAATGGTTCTGATGGTATGGACCTGTTTGCCCAGGCACAGATTCTGTGGGCTTTGTTTGTCGTCACGGAGGCTGACAGGGTCTGGCTCCACACCTAATATGTCTGGATTTTCCAGAATACAGCTATGGTCCCCTGACTTCTGGTTTCTCACTAGGCTTCTCGCCACAGGCCTGACCCCTGTGCCTGGTTCTCTCCCTGTCTGTCCAGCCGCGGGTCTCCCTCCTTAGCTGCTCGGCTGTGGGTGCACAGAGCCCCGGATCCTCCCGCCGCCTGAGTGGGCCTCCCTCCCCAGCAGCTCAGCCGTGGGTGCGCAGATCCCTGGCCCCGCCCACCGCCTGTGCCGGGCTCCCTCCCCAGTTGTCCTGCTGTGGGTGCGTGGGGATTTGGCCCCACCTGTGCCAGGCTCCCTCCCCAGCTGCACTGCCATGGGTGCGTGGGCATTCAGCCCCTCCCGCCCGCCTGAGCCTACTTCCCACCCTGATTACTTTGTCCGCCGGCTTCCTGCTCTCTTGGAACCTCCGCGTCTCCAGAGGCTGCAGACCACCCGCCGAGCGCCCTGTTTCTTCCTTGCTAAGACTTCCACTATCCCGTAAAGTTTCTTAAGTGGCTATAAGTTCTTCCTGAGGTGTGGGAGCCTAGTAGGCTAGTGGGTGATCGCCATGTGGCCTCTGATTCTGCCTGCTGTGAGTTGGGGTCGATCTTACCAGGCTCCTCTCCAAATAGAAGTTCCCGAATCCCGGATTTAGTGGCTTCCGTGTCTGCGAGAGATGAGGGAGAGCCTTAACCTGGGACTTTTAACAGTCCCTTGGGAGCTGTGAATGTTCCCAGGGGGGGGTCTAGCCCCTCCAGTTTTTGCACAGTGCCCAATAACTCTTTGTTTTTTATGGCTCTTTTTTCCCCGCATTCAAAATGTGTCAGTGTAGGTCACCGCCATCTTGGCCCCCCAAACAACTCAAAATTTAACTATGAGACTCTAGCTATCTATTCTTCAACCACCTCAGAGACCTGAGAGAGATAAATATATCTGATTATATAGGAAGTGCAGGGCCCGCAGCTTCCAAAACTAAGAAATGACATACCCATGGCTGCCTCGACAGTTCCCATTTTCTCTCCATACATTGCAGCATCAATCTTTAGCTGTTTGGCCCCATTTCTCTGACAGACATTGATTGTAGAGCAGGAATTATGAAGGACTTACCTACCCTGTCTTGGCAGAGCTAGGCTGTCGACTTACCTGCTTCCAAGTTTTGTCCTTTTTGGACAGCAGTCTGTCTACAGTTGAAGCACAGGGTTTTTTTTTTTTTTTTTTTTTTTTTTGCCAAGAGATAGGCTTGTCACTAATTCAACCATCTTACACTGGAGATTCTTCGATGCTCATCTTCTACTTGGAGTGGAATAGGGGATGCTGTCAGGAGCTGGCATGTCTCAATATCAAAAAAAAAAAAACTTAATTTAAGAAAACATCTTTGAATGCCATACTCTGCAGATCTCTTGGGGTTTTTGAAGATGCCCTGTCTATATCTTGTGTTTAGATAAGCAAATGTTGCTGTCTCTTAACAACTTGATTTCTGAGTAGCTTAGAAAATAACTGTGATAGACTGTCATAGTAACTAACAAAATGGCACGCTTGCATGACTGTTAGTTTGTATTTATCAATTATCCTAAACAGTTTATGATGGTTGGTAGCAAAAGGCCAAAACTTCACATTTCTTTTTTAAGCATTACTAGGTACAATACCTTTAAGAAGTGTTACCCTTAATTTTGTAACAATATACAAAGATCAATACCAATGTGGCCAAATATACTCTTAATTTTGTATCAATATATATTTTATAGCCTGCTGAACTCCACAACCTTCCTCTAGTCCACTGTTCATTTTTGACTGGCATCCCAATGCAGCCTGGAGAAGGACATGAAGTAGCCTGAAACGCCAGACAAGAAGATGTACTAAGTAAACAATCTTAAGTTATGTAAGAAATTAATCAACTTTCCAAGCACTGGCTAAACACCTCTAACAGAGGAAGGTTTTCCCATCTGGTCAATGCTTTGAGAGGTCCACTTTCAGAATTTCTGCTGTATTTGACTGCTAAAGATTGCTAGAAATCTGACCAACAGATAAGTGGAGTGTTACTGTATAGCCAAAGGCTTCTTGCCAAAGATATATAATTAGCAACAGAATCAGCAGGCATGCAAAACTATATTTTGTTTCTTTAATCTCCTTTTACTCCTTTTTGTTTTCCTCATCCCTGTTTGTGGCTGATAGAGCCAGATGATCAATAATCTTTCTTTCACCAACTCTGATCATCATCATCATCACTACTTCATGGATGCTGTTATTCACTTTAATACACTAGTCCTTTATTGAAATTCTTAAACCACAATTCTTTATTAAAAGAATTGGCATCCACATACTGATAGCAGCTTGTCTGGTATTTCAAAAAAAATAATAAATCTGAATGAAGCATCTCTTTCCCCCAAAGAGAAAATTCCAAAGAAAGGAACATTTCAGTTTAGTGTCACAAAGATACTGGGGAAAATGGAATCTTATTACATAAATTAGAGAACAGGAAAGTTTTACCTTGCAATTACAATTAGATGTCAACGTGTCATAGTATGACAAAGCACTGAGAAATATTGTGGCACTGTTGGATCTATTCTCATTTCTATCACAATGCAAAATAGAACACACACTGTACTGGTTAGCAGACCAAACCTTTGTACAATTGCTGTAACCTTTGGTGGAGCCCAGTGGTTTTTGTTCCCTTTCAAAAAGACATGAAAGTGGCAGTGTGGCAGGCCATTTCTTCCACCACACACACTAAAACTAGTGTGCGTGCAACAGAACCCGGACAAAGCAAGCTGCATTCATACAAAGATCCATAGAGATCTTAATCATAAAATAATCCATTCTGTACTCTGTTTTTATGACATTTATATGAATCTGGCCACAGCCTCATCAAGCAGTTCACAGAGGGAAAATTGTTCTATTTATGTGGTTGAGACAGGGTGGACTTGATTTTCAAGCAAAGGGAGACAGAAATACCCCCCCCTTTTTTCCCTAGTCACAAATCTGGAACTCAAAAGAACTGTTTTACACTATTTTGTGACTATATTTGTGACTGAGGATCAGAACAGATCAGACTCCCTTTCTCTGTCCCCTGTCAGTAGTAAAGCCATATCTCAGTATTTATGAAACAGAGGAAACTGAGTGAAGACACCTGGAAATAGTTTTCCCCTTCTCTTCTACGTAATTTCAAAAGGCAAGAAGTGGATGTGTGGTTAAATGTATACAGGAGACTGCAGCATTCAGCTGCTTTAATTTATTTTTGGCCCTGCATTTTAAGAACTAATAATCTTTCAATTAATATCTCAAATTTTTTCTTTATAACCTTTGCTTTAGGTATCTTGCATTCATACACAAAGAATACATGGTATTTGAAATGTTCTAATTTCTCCGCCCTTTTCAAATTTGTGAAAATATTAAAAAATGTATCTATGTGCTTGGCTATTACAATCTTTTTCTAGATTTTGTAAGACATATAGAAATAAAGGCAAGTGCTTTATTTCAGACACCATCTCTTAGAAAGCCAATTTTCTGGTATGCTATATGGATAAGTCATATGGATAAAAATATATTACTGGCATAGTGGCTTAATAATATTTCTCATCTCTTCATACAGCCCTTCACTCATACCATAGTTCTGGATTCACTAATGATGTTTCCATTTCAAGTTTAGTTTTGTGTTCTCACTTATAGCCCACTTAGATGCTGCAGTCACTCCTTTAAAACAAGACACTGGACTCTGATACTCTAAATTCTGCATTTATGATGGAAATACACATGGACGGGGCTGTTTGTTTGTGTCATCAAAGGCACTACCATTTATATGTGTGGGAAAGAATTCCAGAAAGATCCAGGATCACCGATGACAATCAAATACCACGTGACCCAGAAACCATATCAAATGTAATTTTTTTATACTTTCCATCAAAAAAAATAAATGTTTTTACTTTCTATATAATAAAAAACACTCCTTTATTTTAGGACAAGAAAGGAAAGGAGTAAGTGTCAATAAGTGTAAGGGTGTTGTAAGAAAGAGAACCAATCAATGTGAAAGATTCCATGATGATCTCTCCCAGTTAAATAAGGACAATGTCCAGGACATTCTCCTTTCTTTAAAAACCACTGGTATTTAGGTTGAACACTACATACTACTTTCCTCTCTACCAATCCCTCCCCTAAATAAATGACAATATAAATAGACACATAAACTCCATATGAATCATTAGTATGTGAGATACTGTTACCCTGAGGCCTCTGTAACTCACATATCCCCTTGTTCTATTTCAGATCTTTAAAATATTTTCTTTTCATATACTTATAAAAGCACGTATGGTTGAAATAAAAATAAAACACATACAGATGATATTTTTAAGCATGGTATTCTTATACCAGAAAGACATGTTCTCTTTTACTGTATCCTATATATGTCCAGAGAAATAGAAGTTTAAAACCACTGGCAGACAAGGAGAGCTTGCAGAAACACTTTGAGATGTTGCAATTCTCATTTGGAATTGACATGTTTCATACAGTCCACCTCGGCAATATTACAGTTCATGACAGAATGCATATTCCATTGTTACAAGGGCAAAGGTACAAAAGTGTGTGTATTTCACATGCAACCATTATATGAAACTGAGAAAGTGTAGACAAATCTCAGTCATCTGAAAATATGTTATGAAAAATATGCCCTCTATTTCACAGACAGACATACACAAAAAAAAAAAAACTGAGTGGCTTGTTCTGAATATTTCTATTTATCAATTTCATGTTATGTTTTTTTCCAACCCTGAGTTCTTGGAAATGCTCTCCCAGGTAAAAATTGTCATAAATCCTTAAAACCAAACATCTTAAAGTCTAAGTTTCTGAAAATGAGGCAGCTTCCAGTAACCATGTATAACTAGCTGTTCCCAGCCCAGTCTTTGCCAAATAATAGCATGAAAGCTTGCTTCTATAAAGACAAATCATAATGCCATTTAACAACTAGGTTGAGAATGCCCTGAATGTGTGTAGGGAGAGGGGTCTTGAAGACATCAAGAAAGCCCATCATGTTTTATTCTGATATGGAAGATTTCCATCTCCCCAACCTGTACTTTCCTTGACATGCTGAGGTGTTTTTTGGGTTTTTTTTTTTGTTTTGTTTTGTTTTTTCAGTAGTGACATCCTTTCCATAGGAAGGATTGTACAGCAAATGTGCCTTGACAACAACATGAAAGTAGTCATAAGAAATACAAAAAAGGTGAAAAGAGATTCCACATAAAAATCGGACCTGAAGGATAGACTCCTAAGTTAATGCCCTGAACACATCTTCAAATGCCAGATTTTCCTGGAAAAAAGAACAGTTGCACAATAGAGCCACATACTGATGTGCAGTTAAGTTCTGGAATCACAACTGTCCACAAACAGGCCAAGCAAACAAATACAAAGGAAAAGTTCTACTTATATAGCAAAGCCATGGTACCAGCATTCTACAGATGAACATGAGACAGTGAATCCCTCTTCCTTCATCCAGGCTCGGTCCACACAGTTCTCCTATTAACTGCTTCCAGCACTGAGGGAGACTCCAGTGTGCACAGAAAAGCAATATTCTCCATTACAAGACCCTTAATATAAGCCAACCACCTTACCTTCAATGAAACAAAAAGGAGAAATCCATCTATGCCAATATTAGAAGAAAATCTTGTCATTTGGGCCACATTAAGAAATAGGATCTGGGGGCTGGAGAGATGGCTCAGAGGTTAAGAGCACTGGCTGTTCTTCCAAAGGTCCTGAGTTCAATTCCCAGCAACCACATGGTGGCTTGCAACCATCTACATTGAGATCTGGTGCCCGGGCACATATGTAGAGCAAATACTGTATACATAATAAATAAATAAATAAAAAGAAATAGGATCTATGGTCTACAGTGTGTCACCTTCTCACAGTTATTTTCTCTAATACAATTTTCTCTTTGTGTCCTGACTGTAACTACTTTCCAGCTACATATGAGCATCTATACATCTTTTTAAACAAACATTTAATGTTGCCAAAAGAACTGATCCCTGGTACCCATTAAAGAAACCAATTGGCAAAACAAGAAGATTTTTAATGAGTGTCTACAGTATGCCAAGTTAGATGCTATGGACAATAAAAGAAAGCATAGTACATGATATCAATCCTCAAGTAATTAAAAGATCGCGTGTGGATAAAATTACAGAGTAGACCAAGATTTTTCCAGTATGTAAGAATTGTGCATCTTGAAAACCATGAATTAAAGTCTAGAAATCTTGAACAGAAAGTGCCGTGATTGTGGTACGGACTCATCCTCAAAGACTGAATAGCTGAGATGCATACTGAATGAGGAATTGTGGAAAAGAAAGAATGAACAAAAGTTCCAGGCTGAAGTTACAATTACATCAGTAAATCAACAATGAGATCAAAACAGAATACTTGTAGTTTAGAGTAGTTTCTCCTAGCCCCCAATAATAATAGAGAAAGAAGCACAACAAAGAAATATAACAAACTGATTGTCTATTGTCGTCAACCCCCAAAGAGCCACAGAGGAAACCGGGCAGAAATCATTAAGGAAGCTCTGCTGTAGTAATACTAAAAGCCTTAAAAGCATGGACCCCTCCTGACGCTGCCGGAAGTAGAAATGACTGCATCCTGCATTGGTCAAAGCTACCACGAGACCCCAAAATCAAAGAAACAGGCACACAAATGAGAGACTCGATAAAGAACAGTGAGTCACAGAAAATCAGGAGAACAAATAGTCAAGTCAGGATTGATTGTGGAAGCGCCTGTCTCTCGTTTTGGGCCTAGTGCCCATGAAGATAGCAATACCATCATCAGTGTCATCTTCCAAACAAAGGACCACAGTATAGAGGGAACAACAATATTAATTATTGTCAAAATCACTTTTGCACTCTGTTTAAGTGGCAGCGGCAACTTCTCAGCCCAAAACACACTTGCTGCAATCCAAACTGGATTTAAGGGAAGGTGAGTTGCTGCCTAAGTTGTTTAATCTGGTTATATGTGAGCTGAAGTAGTTCCCGTTTTCAGAATGAACGAATCAAAGGCGTAATTGTTTTTGTCATCTGCACAGCAATTTTACTCCTGAACGCATTGTTTTAGGCAGGAATTAATAAAAATTGCATGTGCTTCAGGTGCTGGGTAGATCACCCCTTTCCACATAGCCCAGCCTGGAGCTGTGAATGCTCCTTTTCTTATTATCAGTTAATAATTCTCTCTCATTGAGGCAAATTAGGAACTTGACTGTGTTAGAGAGTCCAGAACACTGCTAGAGGCGAAGGGGGCTAAATGGCAGAAATTCCTCTCTGAGCGAGATGCATGAAGCACGACATTGTGTCCACCACAAAAGCCGCTCTGTATTTTTGATCCTTTCTAATTTAATTAGCCCAAGAGGTAGTGCATTAATTTGCCAAGAATTCTTCTGATGCGAAAGCTGCCCTTATTGCAGTGAAGGGAAAAAATAACCTGCGTGCTACAGTGGCATGCCAGTAATGAAAGGGGGTTATTTTTGTGTTACAAATGGCATTGCAGGGTTACAAGAGACCTTTAAACCTTTTTATCTCTGGTTAGGTCATATGTAACACAGTATAACACAAAGCACTAATTAACCAATTCTGTTCCAGAAATCTTTTAGAATCCTTAGGAGAGTTGCACAGTTAGAAAAAAGGTCAAATGCATTTTTTTTTTGTTTTGGATTTAAAAACTGAAAACATCTTCTGGTGCATATATGAAAAATAGAACAAAAATGTCATCAATTGGCAGTTCAGTTACTGTACAGACTCGGCTCACGAGATATTTATTCTCTTCTTTGTCTCCTTGCTGTTTAATGATATTCTTTATGTGGGAAAGCTGGAGCCTTGAAGTCCCCTAGAAGGTCTCTTGGCTCTTTATGCTGTATTTATTTGGTAAATTGTCTCCATGTTAATCTTCTTCATCAAATGCTTGGAGTCAGTTTGGAAAAACTTTGATCAGATCTGCCACCGCTAAGCCTCTTCACCGCCATGTGCTTCTGATATGTGCTCGTGCACTCAGATGGCTCATTTACTCATTAAAGAACAAGAAACATACATCCTACCATGATAAGTCTTTCCCAATACTTTGAACTGCTAATTAAGTCTATGTAATCATGTCTCCTGTTTGCAGAACTATTTCTTTTCTAGAAATTACGGATCCCGGATCCCGTTGAGGGACTCTCAACACCCTTGTCGCACTCCTCGGCACTTCCCAAGCCTGCTGACTGGGTGAGGCTGCATAAAAACACTCCCAGAAGCAACCCAAGAAAACCTGAGTATTATTACATCCTACATTTCATTCTCTGAATTTTTAATGAAAACCAGTGGAGGGCAATGGCCGTAAAGGAACACATGGATCTTTCCCTCCCTGCCCATGTCTATCAGTGACTTAAGGAATGACAGCATTCAGAATATTTTTGGCCATTCATTATGGATATCCCAAGGTACCACTGGCAGCCTGACTATAGCAAAATGCAAGATTTAGCAAAATGCAAGATTCAGTAGCTAAACAGAAGAGGAAATCAGCATTGTCAAAAGCAGGGTCTGTGTCCAGGTGGAGGAAGTAGCTGGAGTGACACCAGAGAACTTGGAGAAGGGCTGGAGAGAGCTGGTTCTGTTTTCAAAAGCCACTCTGAGGGTCAAAAGGATGTTTTATAAAAATGAAAGGGGGGCGGCAACTTAAGGTTCATTGCAAGGAAAGGGTGGGATTGGCAGGAAAGTTAAACTGCAAAGATCTCTGAGTCTCAGACCAGTGATATTGTCTTATGGACAACAATATGAATATGTCTCTCCTGTAACAAAACAGCATTCTTCTGGACACTTTGTCTAAAACTTGAAGTACTTTTCAAACAATACCATGCAATTTTTAAATCTTTAACTAATTTTTCTTCATAATAGTTTTTATTTTTCATATTTTCTTCCACAGTTTATGCTCAAAATCATGAGCAAAGTAAACAGTAAGATGATAATTTACATTCAAATTTAAAGTTCACAAATAATATGGCTATGGATAAGACAACTCAGCTGAGAATGTGCTTTTACAGCTACATGTTAAACTGTTCTAAATTTTTCCAGGTTGTCCAAAAGATTGGAAAGGGTAAAGAATTCTTTTTTAACACACAGTAAATATTTCTGAAATAGTGAATTAAAATGAAAAACAGATGACAAATTTATTCGACTTCTGGCTTCTGTAACATCAAACAATGCATTTTCTTCAAATGGTTTCATCAGTGGCCTGGTAACTTCTTAAATTGATTGACTCAAATCTGTCACATATTTGACAAGTGGAAATTTATAAAATAGTCCCCCTTTCTCCTCATTGTTGGCACTTTACATACCTCTTATAACACACTAAAATGTAACATCATAGTCAAAACTCTCTCTATAATTTCATCTTTTCAATGAAAAGTAAAGATAAAAACCAAAGTTTAAATATTTTACTTTAATTAAAGAGATATTAATTTTGTTTAAGTTGTTCATATAAAAAGATGAATAACCCATTTTTTCTCAAGTCTTTTCATAGGAGAGAAAGAAGGATACAGAAAAGAAAAAGAGAGAAATCCCTGGGTCTAACCTCCAAAACCTATTTAATAAGACCATTTAACAACTTGTAACAAGAAATCAAGTTGATAAGAGACAAGCAACATTTGCTTCTCCAAATATATAGAGATAGATAAGTGGTCTTCAAAAACCTCAAGAGATCTGTAGAAAATGGCATTCAAGGATGTTTTCTTAACTTAAGATTTTTTTGATATTGAGATATGTCAGCTCCTGACAGCACCCCCTATTCTATCCCACGTAGTTGATGAGCATCGAAGAATCTCCAATTGGAGATGGTTGCACTAGTGGCAAGACTGTCACTTGGCAAGGAAAATCCCTTGCTTCAATTGCAGACAGACTGCTGTCCAAAAAGGACAAAACTTGGAAGCAGGTAAGTCAACAGCCTAGCTCTGCCAAGACAGGGTAGGCAAGTCCTTCATAATTCCTGCTTTACAATTAATGTTTGTCAGAGAAATGGGGCCAAAAGGCTGAAAATTGATGCTGTAATGTATGGAGAGAAATTGGGAACTGTCCAGGCAGCCACTGGTATGTCATTTCTTAATTTTGGAAGCTGCTGTCCCTACACTTCCTGTATAATCAGAAATATTTATCCTTCTCGGGTCTCTGATGTGGTTGAAGAGTAGACAGTTATAGTCTCATAGTTAAATTTGGAGTTGTTTAGGAATTAAGAGGGTGTTCTGGATCTAAGAAGATGTTTTTAAAATGGTGATGTAAGTTAGGATGGAAGCTGAGTTGCATATAGAACTTTAAACTCATGGAGATGGTTGCATAGTAGAATGTTAAAGTCAGTTGCCAAATATGTATGGACTGGACATTAGGAATGTATGCTAAGCCTTATAATTTTCATAATTGTGGGCTAATTATTTTTGTTGTTTTCTATTGTACTTATTGCTGTAAGAGAAAGAGCCATTTGTTGGACTGAAAGGGGGAGCTGTTGGGGAGAAAAGATATAGCTTAAACTTTAAAAAAAAAAAAGTGAATTGTGGGGTATAAAGGAGAAGGGGATGTGAAGGAGAAGAGAATGGGAGGATGGGACTGGAGGGGGGAGTAGGGAGGGGATTGTGATTGAGATGTATCTTGAAAATATAAAAATAAATAAATAAATATATAAATAAAAATAAATAAAAAATAAAAATAAATTTAAAAATTTTTAAAAGATGAATAAAAAGTGATCTAAATTTTGCTCAGAAAGAAAATTCTAAAAATTTCTTTCTCTCTTCTACTGTGACAGGTGAACACACAAACCTTTTTAAAGCAATGTTAAATGCCAAATGATAGGACATTAGCAAAGTTAGGAGGGAAATAAAAACTGTCTTAAATTAATATTCAATGAATAATAAAGATAATTTTGTGATGAGACAAAATTGGTGTTTTGCTCCCAATTCCCAGTAATGTTATAATCCCTGAGAATGCAAAGACAAAAGAATTTACCTACATGTTGTCCAGATAAAATCAGTATCTTTAGGTCTCGGTCTGTACTTCCTAAAATACCATGAAACCCATAACAGGCTATTTGGCATGTGTCCCATAACATCCTCTGGGAGTCAGTTTGGGTTTAAAGCACTATTGGCTGGGGAAAGCTGAAGAAAAAACAACAGTGTAAATTCTTCCCTGGTCTCTGATGTGGTTGAAGACTAGTTACAGTCTCACAGTTAAACTTTAAGTTGTGTAGGAATTAAAAGAATGTTCTAAATCTGAGATGTTTTTAACTTGGTAATGCAAGTTAGGATGGAAAGTGAACTAGGTATAGAATTTTAAACTCATGGAGATAGATAGATAATAGAATATTAATATCAGTTGCCAATTGTATGGACTGGACATTGATAAAGTATGTTATACCTTATAATTTCTATAATTGTGGCCTAATTATTTAAAAAAAAAGAATTATGAGTTCTAGGAGAAGGGGGAGAGGGTGGGAGGTCTGGGAAGGGTGGAGGGAGGGGACTGTGATGGAGATGTAACTCGAAGTAATAAATAAACGTTTAAAAAAAGAAAGAGTGAGAGATCAAAACCAAAAACTAGATTTCTCCCCAACAGCCCAAGGATAAAAATAGGCATTGAGTCCTCTACATATGTCCATTCACTAGGAACCTAAGGGAAGCTTCATGCTGTGTGTCCTCAGGGCCATGGGCTAAGTGCACTCATGCATAGAGTGGATTCTTCACAAAGATGACTGAGATGTTAGCAGCAAACTCCCCTGTGTCAGAGTTCCCTGGGGGAATCAGAGTCAGGGAAATAGGGTATCTTTGTGGGGCCTAGGAGCAGGAGAAAGGAGGTAGAATTTTATATGAGAGCAAGTCATCCAATCCCAGTGGTTGGCATGTGAAAAGCAGCAGTCAGTCACCTGATGAGCTGTCTGTGTCTTCTCTAGAAGGGTATTTCCTTTCTTCCTTCCTTCATTTCCTCCTTTCTTTACTTCCTTCCTTCCTTCTTTCTTTCTTTTCTTTTTTTTTTTTGCGTATTTGAGAATTTTTCATAATGTACCCTGACCACATTCATTTCCCAATCATCCCAGGTCTGCCCTCCACTTTTATTTACCCCCTCCCATCAAAAAGAAGAAGAAGAAGAAGAAGAAGAAGAAGAAGAAGAGGAGGAGGAGGAGGAGGAGGAGGAGGAGGAGGAGGAGGAGGAGGAAGCCCAGTTTGTATTGCCCATATGTGTGTACTCACTGGAGCATGGTCTAACTCCCAGTGTCCACCCCTTAAAATAAGTTCTTCTCTACTTGCATCCCTGCCAGAACCCATCAATGGTGGAAAACTACACTTTAGCATCTCTATCACAACTTTTAAGAGTTCTCTTCAATGATTTCCTGTTTAGGCTGTTGCTTTGGTTTGGGGTTGGGTTGTTAGTAATAGGGGTTGTCACGGAGGCTTTCTATGTTTCTCTTCCCCAACTATGCGTCTGCAGTCTTCAATATCACTGCAAAAGAAGCTTCCTTGCCCTTCAGAGTCAGCAGGAGTACAGAACATGGACTTCAAAATGGTTTCTGGTGACATCACAGACCACGGACATTTACCTAGCCTCTGTCACCGGCACGTGCCATGAACTTCAGCATGGTCTCTGGTGGCATTACAGACCACAGGCATCAACATGGCCTTCTACCATCTACCATGATAGCTAGAGGACTATTTCTAATCCATAGCCACTTGCTAGAGAAGAAAATGGAGGGTGTAATCGCCTGACCTCACTCCCTTCTCATCCTCTGCTTCGGTACTGCAGTAAACCTGCGACAGACACCAACTCTGAGTCAAAGCAAAGGCTAGGAAACAGCATCCCTGGAACAAATGGACAGGAAGAGTTACACAGGGTACCAGACACAGGTAACGACTGCCACTTAATCATGGAGAGGAAATCTAACATTAGAAAATGTCAATGACCATATCAAATAAAATAGCATTCTCAAAGAACTTCTGACAATACCCAAAGATAAAAATAGCAGTGTGACCAGACACAGTGGCACATGCCTGTAATCTCAGCACTTGGGAGGCAGCAAAATAAGATCTGTGAGTTTCAGACCACCCTGGGTCACATAGCAGGCTTCTGGTTGAACTATATATTTCAAATACTAAAATAAATTATAACAATGAGATGTGAAATTATAATTCAGTGAATGAGTCTACAGCAGCCTCATTTTCTCTCCTACTAAAAAATATGATCTGTCCAAGTAGAATACTAGAACAGGAAGAGAAAGAGAATAAGATGAAGCAGGGAAAGTAAATGAGAATGATGGTCAGCCTAGAGAAAAAAAGAAATTGAGATATGTTTGTCTCTTTATTTTCCTTTCCTCACCCAAGACACAATCCTGGTGAGTGTAACCACTCTGAGCAGGAATCTGGAGATCACCAGTGCCAGATTGTCCTCTAGGCAATATCAGATACTTTATGAAAGGGTGTGTTCCACCATAAAGAATGACATTGTCAACAGGCATGGTGGTATAATAGCATCTACAGAAACAATTGGTAAGAAATCATCTACAGGCTCTAGTACCAACTTAGTCAGGTAGGACAGAGACACTGAAAACCTGTTTCCATGAGTGGTGAAGCTATTTCAGATCGAGAATTCTGGTTTTCAACCATTTCCAGCCTTCTTCACTTCCCCAGGGAAAGGGGAAGCTCCTTTGTAGATGTAAGGATATAGTAATGAGCCATTAGAAATAGTCTTCACTTGTACAGCATGCAGGCTGGATCGCAGAAGACAGTTACCAGCACCATGAAAATGTACTTTCATGTCAAATGTCACCTGGCAGATATCTTTCTTCCTTTCTCTAAAATTACTTCTTCCTCTCTTTTTAATATGCCTTTCATCCACACTTTTGAGCATTAATATTCTAGACATTGTGTGATAATGAAGCCAGATCCCTGATCTTGAGCAACAAAAAATAGTGAGGGATAAGGATACACTTTCGCACATTCCTTTCCCACCCCTCTAAACACAGAATAGCATAATACCATATACATAAAACAGGCACACAACTATGAAGACGTGTGTGTGTGTGTGTGTGTGTGTGTGTGTGTGTGTGTGTGTGTGTGT
>CAJQZJ010033849.1:2048570-2068042 GCA_907164525.1 Lophiomys imhausi
AAGGAAAAGTAGGAAGTCCCTGGGGCTAACCTCCAAAACCCATTAAAAAGGACCATTTATCAGCTTGTAATCTCTTCCCCTCGATCTCAGAGTTTTCAGTTATCCTTCAAATAACCAAAAGGAAGGACGGGGAAACACCCTCCCCACCCGCTGGGCATAGGACCTCGCTCTCTTAAAGTGACTTCCTGCTGATTTGGGTCATAGTAGACCTGTTTGGGGCCTGAACCCAAATGGAAAAAAGTGGTTAAAATGTTAGTACAATCCTTTTATGTTCAGTCCTTCTGTTCTCAGCTGTTTAGATGACCTAAGGAGTTTGTAGGGAGAAGCTGATCTTGCAGGCTTCACTGAGGTTCCGGCCGGGGCATTGTGTAGAGCAGAATGGTCCCAGCTACATTGGATTGCTGTGGTTGCAGGCCCCCGATGGAGACAACTATTGAGGAAGTCTGCCAGGCTGAATCAACTGGGTCACTCGTCCTCCTTGGTGCGTGATTCTGCTCTCTGCTGAGGTTTCCGCTGTCCAACCATCCCTGGGCTCCCCAATGGACGCTTCGATTCTCTTGGAAAGATAAAAACAGAGCCCTGCCCCAATCCCAAACCTGGGACAATTACCCTCTTTTTTTGGGGGGATGGGGGGCTAGGTAATAATTGTCCTGAAGCAAATTTGGCCTTCCGACAACATACAAAGCGTTATTTTTCAATCCGGGTTAAAGAAGAAATCATTCTGTCACCTTGGAGCTAAACCAGCTCCAGGGTATATATTTTGAGATCCCAAAGGACAATCTGCCTGCATCGAGAAGGCCTTTTGTAAGTAGCCTCCAAACCTAGGTCCCTCCAAATCCCATGTGTGTGTCTCTGAACTCTAATTATTGGGATCAGAGACCTGTGGTTCCCATCTGAAGGGATCAAAGATGTGTTCCACCACTCCTGGATCGAAGTCTTTCTCTATTTAGAGTTTGCCCTGCATCAGGCTGACCCTGAGCTCCGGGATCTGCCCGTTTCTGTCTCCAGTGTGCTGGGACCAAGGGTGTACTCTTCTTGAATGGTGGGACCAAGAGTATGCACCCTCACCACCCCGCTCCATATGACTCCAGAATACATAAGGCCACCAAATCTACGGTGCCCCCCCCCCCGTCTCCGCTGAAGTCAAAGGCATGGGCCAACACCACAATTCTCTTGTATTTTACCTTAGCTCCACGTCTTCTCGACACTTGGAGGTCTGCAAAACCAGGCCAAATGGCTGTATCCTCTATTCCATTCACAGTGTTTCAGCTCTGCCACCAGCCCCCTTTTTTTTTTTTTTAGGTTAATAAATTTATTTGTTTATTGCTTCAGGTTACATCCTTATCATATTGTCCTCTTTTCCCGCTTCCCAGCCCCACCCTCCCATGCTCTACCCCCTGACACTTCCGTCTTGTTCCTCTGGGGTGGAGTGTGCCTGCTTAACAGTCTCTCACCACAGATCAGGAGTCACATCAGGGCCAAGAGCTTCTTCATTCACCGGGGGCCTATGAGGCAGTACTGCAGTGAAAGGTGTCTCCTTGCTACTGGGGGAATACAAAAAAAGATCAACAAACACACAAACCCACAAAAACAAAGAATATCAACAAAAAAAGAGAGGGAAAAGGAAAAAGAAAAAAAGGAGAAGGAAAAAGAAAAAGATAAAAAAAAAAGTTTATGTCCATGTTCTTTTTGGTGTGCTGGTTGTAGTACAGACATCCTGTACGATATAGCTAAAATCCTACTATAAGTGTATAGATGCCATGTTCATCCTTCTGAGACTGGGTTAGCTCACTCAGGATGAGCATCTCTAGATCCATCCAGTTGGTTGCAAATTGCATGATTTCATTGTTTCTAATAGCTGAGTAATATTCCATTGTATAGATGTACCACAATTTTTTAATCCATTCTTCAGTTGAGGGACATCTGGGTTGTTTCCAATTTCTAGCTATTACAAATAAGGCTGCTATGAACATAGATGAGGAGACTTCCCTATGTCTCCGTGAGAGGTCCTTTGGGTGTGTACACAGAAGTGGTATGGCTGGGTCCTGAGGCAAGGTTATTCCTAGATTTCTAAGATATCACCAGACAGACCTCCACAGTGTTTGCACAAGTCTGCACTCCCACCAGCAATGGAGTAGGGTTCCCCTTTCTCCACACCCTCGCCAGCATGCGCTATCATTTGAGCTCTTTATCTTAGCCATTCTAACAGGTGTTAGGTGGAATCTCAGGGTCGTCTTGAGTTGCATTTCTCTGATGATTAAGGATGTTGAACATTTCTTCAGGTGTCTTTTTGCCCTTAGGGATTCCTCCTTTGTGAATTCTCTATTTAGCTCCATCTCCAATTTTTTGATTGGATTATTTGGTTTCTTGGCATTTAGTTTCTTGAGTTTTTGTAGATTTTAGATAATAGCCCTCTATCAGATGTGGGGTTGGTGAAGATTTTCTCCCAGTCTGTTGGTTGCCGTTTTGTACGAATGACAGTGTCTTTTGCCTTACAGAAGCTTTTCAGTTTCATGAGGTCCCATTTATTGATTGTTGATCTCAGGTCCTGAGCTGTTGGTGTTCTGTTCAGGAAGTTGTCACCTGTGCCAATGAGTTCGAGGGTTTCTCCTAATTTTTCCACTAGTATATTTAGTGTGGCCGGCTTTATGTTAAGGTCTTTGATCCACTTGGATTTAAGTTTGGTACAAGGTGATAGGTATGGGTCTAATTTCATTCTTTTGCAAGTGGACATCCAGTTGGACCAGCACCATTTGTTCAAGAGGCTGTCCTTCTTCCATTGTGTGGTTTTGGCTTCTTTGTCAAAGATTAGTTGGCCATAGGTGTGTGGGTCCATGTTTGGGTCTTCAATTCGATTCCATTGATCAACTGGTCTGTTTCTATACCAGTACCATGCTATTTTTATTACTGGTGCTCTGTAGTACAGCTTGAAATCTGGGATGGTGATACCTCCAGATGTTTTTTCATTGGACAGGATTGAATTAGCTATTCTGGGCTTTTTGTTGTTTCATATGAAGTGGAGAATAGCTTTTTCCAGGTCTATAAAGAATTCTGTTGGTATTTTGATAGGAATTGCATTAAATCTATATATTGCTTTTGGAAGGATAGCCATTTTTATTATGTTGATCTTACCTATCCATGAGCATGGGAGATCTTTCCATCTTCTAAAGGCCTCTTCCATTTCTTTCTTCAGGGGCTTGAAGTTCTTGTTATAGAGGTCCTTTACATGCTTGGTTAGCGTTATCCCCAAGTATTTTATGTTGTTTGTGGCTATTGTGAAAGGGGTTGTTTGCTGGGTAAAGTAGTCTGGCTGGGCACCTATGATCTCTCAGGACTTGTAGTATATCTGTCCAGGCCCTTCTAGCTTTTAAAGTTTCTGAGGAGAAGTCAGGTGTAATTCTGATGGGTCTGCCATTGTATGTGACTTGACCTTTTTCTCTTACAGTTTTTAATATTCTTTCTTTGTTCTGTACATTTGGTGTTTCAATTATTATGTGGCAAGAGGAGTTTCTTTTCTGGTCTAATCTGTTTGGTGTTCTGTAAGCCTCTTGGATTTTTATTGGCATCTCTTTTTTCAGGTTTGGGAAGTTTTCCTCTATGATTTTGTTGAAGATATTTCCTGGACCTTGGAGTCGGGAGTCCTCTCTTTCCTCTATACCTATAATTCTTAGGTTCCGTCTTTTCACTGAGTCCTTGATTTCTTGGATGTTGTGGGTGAGAGAATTTTTAGCCTTCTCATTTTCTTTGGATGTTGTACTGATTTCTTCCATCGAATCTTCCATGCCTGAGATCCTGTCTTCCATCTCTTGCATCCTATTTTTTGATACTCACATCCGTAGTTCCTGTTCTCATCCCTTGATTCTCCACTTCCTCTTTTAACTCTAACTGTGTTTTCTTTATTGTTTCTATTTCTATTTTCATGTCTTGTATGGTTTTGTTCGTTTTGTACATTTCCTTCTCCAGCTTGCTTGTTTTGTATGAAAATCTTTCATTGCTTTTTCCTTTTCCTGTTCAAGCTGAATCACCTTGGATTGGAGCTCTTTAATGGTGTTGTTCATTGTTTTGACTTGTAAAATTGTGGCTTCTTTGAATTCCTTCATAGATTTAAGTTCTTCTTGAAGAGACTCTATAACTTTCCATAATGCATAATTGTCAACGTTTTCATCTGTTTCTGTTGGAGTGAGGTCATCCGAATTGGATGAGCTAGGATAATTCTGCTTTGTTGGAGTCATATTTCCTTGATTTCTATTTTTTCTTGGACCTTTGGCCATTGGATGCATTTAGCTGTCTGTTCTTGTCGTTTTCTGTGCTTGGATCCACATTGGATGCTTTGGTGCAGGGGACGAGTTACTTGGCTATCTGTCGTTGCTTACAGGGGGATTTCAGGGTCACTGTGGTTTTAATCGCCTGAAGCACTGTGAGCTGGTGCAGCCTATTCCCAGGTTGTGAATAATGGACCAGGATTGTTTCACTGCTCCCAATTCAGACTTCTCTATGTTGCACTCTGAGTTATCAGCCTGTAATTGTTCTGATGGTATGGACCTGTTTGCCCAGGCACAGATTCTGTGGGCTTTGTTTGTCGTCACGGAGGCTGACCGGGTCTGGCTCCACACCTAATATGTCTGGATTTTCCAGAATACAGCTATGGTCCCCTGATTTCTGGTTTCTCACTAGGCTTCTCGCCACAGGCCTGACCCCTGTGCCTGATTCCCTCCCTGTCTTCCCAGCTGCGGGTCTCCCTCCCTAGCTGCTCGGCCATGGGTGCACCGAGCCCCGGATCCTCCGGCTGCCTGAGTGAGCCTCTCGCCCCAGCAGCTCAGCTGTGGATGCGCAGATCCCTGGCCCCATCCGCGCCTGGCTCCCTCCCCAGTTGTCCTGCCATGGGTGCAGGGATCCCTGGCCCCGCCCATGCTGGGCTCCCTCCCCAGTTTTCCTGCTGTGGGTTTGCGGGGATTTGGCCCTGCCTACGCCAGGCTCCCGCCTCAGCTGCGCTGCCGTGAGTGCGTGGGGATTCGGCCCCTCCCGCCCGCCTGAGCCTACTTCTCACTCTGATTACTTTCCCTCTGGCAGCTTCCCGCTCTCTCGGAACCTCCACGTCTCGAGCGGCTGCGGACCACCCGCTGAGCGCCCTGTTTCTTCCTTGCTAAAACTTCCACTATCCCGCAAAGTTTCTTAAGTGGCTATAAGTTCTTCCTGAGGTGTGGGGAGCCCAGTAGGTTAGTGATTGATCGCCAAGTGGCCTCTGATTCTGCCTGCTGTGAGTTGGGGTCAATCTTACCAGGCGCCTCTCCAAATGGGAGTTCCCGAATCCTGGGTTTAGTGGCTTCCGTGTCTGCGAGAGTTGGGGGGAGCACCTTACCCTGGGACTTTTAACAGACCCTTGGGAGCTGTGAATGTTCCGGGGCGGGGGGGTCTAGCCCCTCCGGTTTTTGCACAGTGCCCAATAACTCTGTGGTTTTTATGGCTCTTTTTTCCCGCGTTCAAAATGTGTCAGTGTAGGTCGCCATCATCTTGACCCCCTCATATTTCATGTTTTTTAAACAGAAAACAACTAGGAATTTCTCTTGAGACTTTCTGTTTGATATACAAATCATACAGAAATTGTACTGTTATGTGTATTAATAATATTTAATTATATTTGGAGAACATTTGTTACATTATTTCAATTTTCTTAAATATGTTTCTTGAGGTCTGTTTATGACCAATGATAGGCCTGGCTACAACTGCTAAATGAGTACTTAAAGACATCATGAACTATCATGGCTTGGGAGCTCACTCTGCTTATGTTGCCTACATGCACTTGGTGCATAGTGAAGACCCTTGCTGGTTTTCAATTCATTCTTCTGATCTAAGAAAGAAATATAAGACATCTCCATAATAAATGCAAGTATGTTTTACTCCTTTCAATCAGTGAATTGTCCATCTATATTTTGAATCATTGCTATTTGAGAATGTGCTTTCAGAATGGCCATGCTTCCTTAGATAATTTACCATCCTTCTTTATCCAAGGTTGATTCTTGTTTCTGCTTTGCTCTTTAAAAATATATTTTTTTAATTTCATTTACTTATCCATTTTACATCCCAATTATAGCCCCACCCTCTCCTCCTCTGGGTCGCGCCCTCCTCCACCTTCCCCCATTCCTTCTCCCCTTCTCCTCAGAAAAGGGGAGCCCCCACCCCAGCACATTGAGTCACATCAGGACTAAGAATGTCCTCTTCCACAGAGGCCATGAACCACAGCCCTGTTAGGGAGAATTGGTCAAAAAGCAGTCATCAGAGTCCATGTCACAGACAGCGCCTGCTCCACTTGCTATGGGACACACATGACAATCAAGCTGCCCATTGGTTACATATATGTAGGGTGCCTAGGTTCAGTTCATGCATGCACTTTGATAGCTCAGTCTCTGTGAGCCCCCATGAGCCTAGATTAGTTGTCTCTGTTGGTCTTATTGTGGAGTTCTTGTCCACTTCTGACCTTTCTATTCTCCCCTCATTCTTCCACAAGATACCCTGCATTCCACCTAATGTTGGGTGGTGAGTCTAAGCCTCTGTTTGGATCCTCTGCTGCATGCAGGTTCTGAAAGGACAGTTATGCTCCTATCTGTAAACATAGCAGAGTATCATTAATAGTGACAGGGGTTGTCCCTCTCCCTTGAGGTATGTCTCAGGCTGGGCCCATCATTAATTAGACATTCCCTCAATTTCTGGCATATCTCTATCCTGCATATCTTGTATACAGGGTAAGTTTCTGGTTGAAGGTTTTGTGGGTGGGTTGGTGATTCCCCTCTCTCCCCTAGAAGTCCTACTTAGCTATAAGGAGGCATCTCCAGTCTCATTCATTATCTCTCGCTGCTAGGAGTCTCTGCTAGAGTCAAACCCATATCCTCACAGGGGCCTACCCTGTTTCCATCTCCAGCTTGTCTCAGAAATGCTCTCCCTCATTTTCCCATCTTTCTCCAAGTCCTCTAACCCCTCAACGCTGCTCATCTCACAACTGATCCTCACCCTCCTTTCCCTCCTCTCTCCCTCTCCTACCCAGCTCTTCATCCACTTCCAATGTCTATTTTATTTCCCCTTTTGAGTGAGATTAAAGCATCCTCCCTTGGGGCCTCTTAGCTTCTTTGGGTCTGTGGATTGTAGAATGGTTATCCTATATTATATGGCTAGTATCTGCTTATGGATATGTATGTGTTTGCCTTTCTGAGTCTGGGTTAACTCACTCAGGATGATCTTTTCTAGTTCCATCCATTTACCTATGGAATCCATGAGTTCCTTGTTTTTAATAGCTGAGTAGTATCCCATTGTGTAAATGTACCACATTTGTTTTTATCCATTCTTTGGTTGAAGTACATATGGGTTGTTTCCAGTTTCTGAATATTATGAATAAAGCTGCTAGGAATATAGTTGTGCAAATTTTCTTGCAGTGTGGTGGGGCATCTTTTGGGTTTATGCCCAGGAGTGGTATAGCTGGGTCTTGAGGAAGATCTATTCTCAGTTTTGAGAAAAGCCAGATTTATTTCCAAAGTGGATGACAAGTTTGCACTCCCATGAGCAATGGAGGAGTGTTCCTCTTTCTCTATATCCTCCCCCGCATGAGCTGTCCCTTGAGTTTTTTTTTTTTTTATCTTAGCCATTCTGACGGATGTAAGATGGAATCTCAGAGTTGTTTTGATTTGTATTTCCCTAATGACTAAGTACTTTGAGTATTTCTTTAAGTGCTTCTCAGCCGTTTGAGATTCTTTTGTTGAAAATTCTCAGTTTAGCTCTGTACCCCATATTTTAATTGGATTATTTAGTTTGTTGGTATTTACTTTTTATGAGTTCTCTATATATTGACCCTCTGTCAGTTGAAGGGTTGGTAAAGATCTTTTCACAGTCTGTAGGTTGCTGTTTGTTTGAATGACAGTGTCCATTGACTTACAGATGTTTTTCAGTTTCATGAGGTCCCATTTATTGATTGTTGACCTTAGGGCCTGAGCTATAAGTGTTCTGTTCAGGAAGTTTTCTCCCAGGGCCAGTGGGTTCAAGGATTCTCCCCAATTTCTCTTCTAATAGATTAAGTGTATCTAGTTTTATATTGAGGTCTTTGATCCACTTGGATTTGACTTTTGTGCAGGTTGATAAATATGGATCTATTTGCATTTTTCTACATGCAGACATCCATTTAGACCAGCACCATTTGTTGAAGATGTTTTATTTTTCCATTGTATGGTTTTGACTTCAAAGATATTATTTTAATGACATTAATATGGACACTATGACTTTTTCCTATTAGTGTTATATGCCATTGTTCTTTCTGTATTATTATATTTTACATTGAAACCGAACTTTTAAATTACTATTCATCACTTATTTATTTATTACTTAATTCACTTATAACAAACACCGACAATTTCTTAACTATTAATCCTATAAATTCTTACAACCCCTTTAACCTATCCACTAAACCTATGATAATTATAACAACTACTTTCATAACCTTTTAGAATGATACAGTCTCTGGGGCAGGTCCTCAGTCGTCAGGAACACAGTCTTTGTTGTAGATTCTTTAACGCACTTAGCAGTCCTTTTTCTGGATCTCTCAGATGCAGGTTCGTCAGGGTAAGTTGGTTATTGCAGTCTCACCTTAAATAAGGCTTCATGCTTTCTTCTCTGTGGGAGACCCCAGCCTTCTGCAGGCCAACTTACTTCTTTTGAATCAGGAACTCAGCTACTCTGCCTCAATCCTTAAAGCCAGGCACAATTTCTTTTAGGCCACTGTTCGGACAGATCAAACCCCTCTAGGCAAAAGCTGAGCCACAGGGTTTAGTCCTTGGCCTTTTGGTGTCTTGCTCAGGCTTTCTTTGCTCACCAGCTTCTTTCTGCTTCAGGGAAATCTGGCCATCAAATGATGGCCAGCACTTTTTTCAGCAGGACTCTTGGAGCTCTCTAGCATCAGGGGCCTCTTCCTTTCCTGGGCTCCATGCACTGTCCTTAAATAAGAGGAACTCTGTTTCAGCTTAATTTGGGCTCCGCCCACTTAGCAGCTGAAAACAATGTCAGACCAGATACTTTGTTTCTTCAAGTCTATTGAGTCTTTCCTGTTTTCCAGACTTCAAACTTGTTTTTCAGTCTATTGAGTCTTTCCTGTTTTTCCTGACTTCAACCTTGTTTTTCAGTCTATTAAGTCTTTCCTGTTTTTGCTGACTTCATGCTGATAATGCTCTTCAGGCCCCGAATTAAGAGACAGTATCAGAAACTCCTATATATTTTCTAAATCTAATTTATCTAACGCCTACATTACATGAACCTTTTAAAATCAATATATAGTTGTATTGTGTTTAATTTAGCTGAAAATTTGTATTTTATTGATATAACTACAGTTATGTGCTTACATTTATACTCTACTGTTATAGCATTTGTATCATATTTTGTTATTTTGAAAATTCCATTTTCCTGTCCCTGATTTTTTTCATTACTAGTATTATTTTTAGTATTCCACTGAATTGAGTTTTGAGTCATATTTCTCTATATATTTTTGCGTATTCTGTGTTAATTCTAAGAACTACAATGTCTTACTTTTCACTGCTTACTTAGAAGCAACATTCAGCACTTTAAGAAGAGTTGGTAGTAAGTAGAAGGAACAGCTCTGTTCCTTCAAACCTGGCCTTCCTGATTTCAATGGTGTTGTCTTCAGTTACTGAAATCGTTCATAAGAAACTCTTCTCTTTTTTTGTTTTGTTTTTTGGGTTTTGTTGTTGTTGTTGTTGTTGTTGTTGTTGCTGTTGTTTATTTATTACTTAGTGACATCTCCATCACAGTCCCCTCTCTCCACTCCATCCAGGTCTCACCCTCCCACCTCTCCCCCTCTCCCATCTATCCTACTTTGCCTGAGTGTGTTGCTCCTACATATCAGCCCACCTCAGTTCAACACTCATATGAATAGTGTTAAGAGCTTCCTCTGGCACTGGGGGCCTATAAGGGAACTCTATTAGGGCAAAGTGTCCCACTAACAGGTAACAAGGTTTATGGTCTTGTTTCTTTTGGTGTGTTGCTTGTAAGTTATCCTGTTACTACATGGCTAAAATCCAATTATAAGTGAATAGATGCCATGTTCATCTTTCTGAGTCTGGGTCAGCTCACTCAGGATGAGCTTCTCTAGTTCCATCCATTTGGCTGTGAATTGCAAGATTTCATTGTTTCTGGTGTCTGAGTAGTATTCCATTATATAAATGTACCACAGTTTTTTAATCCATGCCTTGGTTGAGGGACATCTGGGTTATTTACAGTTTCTAGCAATTACAAATAAAGGTGCTATGAACATAGATGGGGAGATGTCCTTGTGGATTGGTGAGGAATCATTTGGATGTTATACCCAGAAGTGGTATGCCTGGGTCTTGAGGTAGAGCTATTCCAAGTTTTCTAAGATATCATCAGACTGATTTCCATTGTGGTTGTACAAGTTTGCACTCCCACCAGAAATGGAGGGGTGTTCCCCTTTCTCCACAACATCACCAGCATGTGCTATCATTTGAGTTTTTGATCTTAGCCATTCTCATGCACAGGAGTGAGGTATAATCTCAGAGTATTCTTTTTTTAATAAATAAATTTATTTATTTATTGCTTGAGGTTACATTTCCATCACATTGTCCTCTTTGCCCCCTTCCCAGCCCCACCCTCTACCACCTAACCCTTCTATCCCACTCCTCTGGAGTGGAGTATCCCTACATAACTGTCCATCGCCCCAGTTCAGAAGTCATATGAGGGCCAAGAGCCTCCTCATACACTGAGGAACTACAAGGCAGCACCACCAGTGAAAAGTGTCTCATTGCCAGGGAGGGAAAACTAAAAAACAAACAAAAATAAATAAATAAATAGTCTATGTCCATGTTCCCTTTGGTGCATTGGTTGTAGTATAGATATCCTATACTATATAGCTAAAATCCTACTATAAGTGAATAGATGCCATGTGCATCCTTCTGGGTCTGGGTTAGCTCACTCAGGATGAGTTTCTCTAGTTCCATCCATTTGGCTGCAAATTGCATGATTTCATTGTTTCTGATAGCTGAGTAATATTCCATTATATAGATTACCACAGTTTTTTAATCCATTCTTCAGTTGAGAGACATCTGGGTTGTTTCCAGTTTCTAGCTATTACAAATAAGGCTGCTATGAACATAGATGATGAAACTTCCTTATGATTCCATGAGGAGTCATTTGGATGTATATGGTATATACATCCAGATGTAGTATGGCTGGGTGTTGAGGCAAAGCTATTCCAAGTTTTCTAATATATCGCCATACTGACCTCCATAGTGGTTGCACAGGCCTGCATTCCCACCAGCAATGTATGAGGGTTCCCCTTTCTCCACAGCCTCGCCAGCATGTGCTGTCATTTGAGCTTTTGATCTTAGCCATTCTGACAGGTGTGAGATGGAATCTCAGAGTCGTCTTGAGTTCCATTTCTCTGATGATTAAGGATGTTGAGCATTTCTTCAAGTGTCTCTCAGTCATTAGGGATTCCTCCTTTGTGAATTCTCTATTTAGCTCCATCCCCCATTTTTTGACTGGACTATTTGGTTTCTTGGAATTTAATTTCTTGAGTTCTTTGTAGATTTTGGATATTTGCCCTCTGTCAGATGTGGGGTTGGTGAAGATTTTTTAACAATCTGTAGGCTGCCATTTTGTTCTAATGACAGTGTCTTTTGCCTTACAAAAGCTTTTCAGTTTCATGAGGTCCCATTTATTGATTGTTGGTCTCAGGTCCTGAACTGGTGGTATTCTCTTCAGGAAGTTATCACCTGTGCCAATGAGTTTGAGGCTTTTTCCCACTGTTTCTTCTAGTAGATTTAGTGTGACCAGTCTTATGCTAAGGTCTTTGATCCACTTGGACATAAGTTTTGTACAAGTTGATAAGTATGGGTCTAATTTCATTCTTTTACAAGTGGACATCCAGTTGGACCAGCACCATTTGTTGAAGATGCTCTCCTTCTTCCATTGTGCCCTTTTGGCTTCTTTGTCAAAAAATAGGTGGCCATAAGTGTGTGGGTCTATTTCTGGATGTTCAATTCGATTCCAGTAATCTACTGGTCTGTGTCTATACCAATACCATGCTGTTTTTACTACTATTGCTCTGTAGTACAGCTGGAAATCAGGGATGGTGATACCTCCAGATTTTTTTTTTTATTGTACAGGATTGATTTAGCTATTCTGGGTTCTTTGTTGTTCCATATGAAATTGAGAATAGCTCTTTCCAGGACTATAAGGAATTGTGTTGGTATTTTTATAGGAATTGCATTGAATCTATATATTGCTATCTATATATATTGAATCCATATTTTGGTAGGATGGCCATTTTTATTATGTTGATCCTACCTATCCTTGAGCATGGGAGATCTTTCAATCTTCTAAAGGCCTCTTCAATTTCTTTCTTCAAGGGCTTGAAGTTCTTGTTGTACAGGTCCTTTACTTGTTTGGTTAGAGTTACCCCCAGGTATTTTATATTGTTTGTGGCTATTGTGAAGGGGGTTGTTTCCCTTATTTCTTTCTCAGCCCATTTGTTTGTTGCATAAAGAAGGGCTTCTGATTTTTTTGAATTACTTTTGTATCCAGCCACTTTGCTGAAGGTGTTTATCAGCTGAAAGAGTTCTCTGGTGGAATTTTTGGGGTCACTCATGTATACTATCATACTGTCTGCAAATAGAGATAATTTGAGTTCCTCATTTCCAATTTGTATCCCCTTGATCTCTTTTAGTTGTCTTATTGCTCTAGCAAGAACTTCAAGTACTACATTGAAGAGATATGGTGAAAGTGGGCATCCTTGTCTTGTCCCTGAGTTTAGAGGAAATGCTTCAAGTTTCTCTCCATTTAATTTGATATTGGCCACTGGCTTGCTGTATATTGCCTTTATTATTTCTAAGTAAGGTCCTTTTATGGCCATTCTCTCCAGAACTTTTAGCATGAAGGGGTGTTGGATTTTGTCAAATGCTTTTTCTGCATCTAGCGAGATTATCATGTGGTATTTTTCTTTCATCTTGTTTATATGGTGAATTACATTGACAGACTTTCGTTGTTGAACCATCCCTGCATTCCTTGGATGAAACCCACTTGAGCATGGTGTATGATACTTTTGATGTGTTCTTGAATTCGGTTTGCTAGGATTTTATTAAGTATTTTTACATCTATGTTCACAAGGGAGATTGGTCTGAAGTTTTCTTTCTTTGTTGGATCTTTGTGTGGTTTAGGAATCAGGGTGACTGTGGCATCATAGAATGAGTTTAGCAGTGTTCTTTCTGATACTATTAGGTGAAAGAGTTTGATGACTATTGGTGTTAACTTCTCTTTGAAAGTCCAGTAGAATTCCATGTTAAAGCCATCTGGCCCTGGACTTTTTTTGGTTGGGGGACTTTTAATTACTTTTCTATTTCCTTGGGGTTTATAGGGCTGTTTAATCTGTTTATCTGATCTTGATTTAGCTTCAGTAGGTGGAATCTATCAAGAAAATTGTCGATTTCGCTTAAGTTTTCAAATTTGGTGGAGTATAGATTTTTAAAGTAGGACCCAATTATTCTCTGGATTTCCTCAATGTCTGTTGTTATTTCTGCATTTTCATTTCTGATTTTGTTGATTTGGGTTTTTTCCCTCTGCCTTTTAGTTAATTTGGCTAAGGGTCTGTCTATTTTGTTAATGACCGGTTATGCAAGTCGGTCATTCTGTTAGGTACTATGACAGCCTATTATAGTTACTTGCTAAGCTAATCAGGAATTACCCTGCTAAGAGACAAGCATCATCTGCTTACCCTAATATAAGAGATAGATAGGGCCTCTTCAAAAACCTCAAGAGATCTGCAGAATATGGCATTCAAAGATGTTTCCGTAACTTTAGATTTTTTTATATCAAGACATATCAACTCATGACAGCACCCCCTATTCTCCTCCAAGTAGAAGATGAGCATCGAAGAATCTCCAGTGGGAGATGACTGAGTTAGTCGCAAGCCTATTTCTTGGTAGGAAAAGCCCCTTGCTCCAACTGTAGACAGAATGCTGTCCAAAAAGGACAAAACCTGGAAGCAGGTAAGTCGACAGCCTAGCTCTGCCAAGACAGGGTAGGTAAGTCCTTCATAACCCCTGCTCTACAATCAATGTCTGTCAGAGAAACGGGGCCAAATGACTGAAGATCAATGCTGTAATGTATGGACAGAAAATGGGAACTGTCCGGGCAGCCACTGGTATGTCATTTCTTAGTTTTGGAAGCTGTAGACCCTGTACTTCCTATAAAATCAGATATATTTATCCCTCTCAGGTCTCTGAGGTGGTTGAAGAATAGAGAGCTAGAGTCTCATAATTAAATTTTCAGTTGTTTAGAAATCAAGAGTATGTTATAGATCTAATAAGATGCTTTTAAAATTTTGTTGCAAGTTAGTATGCATGTTGAGTTAGATATAGAACTTTAAACTCATGGAGATGGTTATATAGTAGAATGTTAAAGTCAGATGTCAAATACATATGGACTGGACTTTGTGAATGTATGCTAAGCCATATAACTTAACCATAAGCTATAACCCTCATAATTGTGGCCTAATCCCCTCTGTTGTTTTGTATTGTATTTATTATTATAAGAGAAAGAGCCATTTGTTGGACTGAAAGGGGAAACTGTAGGGGGAAATAAGATATACCTTAAAATTAAAAAAAAATGGAAGAGGATGGGGGTTGAGGGTGTGAGGTTGGGACTGGAGGGGGGAATAGTGAGGGGACTGCGATTGAGATGTAACTTGAAGAAATAAAAAATAAAGGAAAAAAAGACATAAATATTAAAAAAACTTGTTATGAAAATAAAAAATACTTAATAAATTACTTGCAAACCCAATCCAAGAATACATCAAAAGTATCATACACCATGACCAAGTAGGCTTCATCCCAGAAATGCAGGGGTGGTTCAACATATGAAAACCCATCAATGCAATGCACCATATAAACAAGATGAAAGAAAAAAAACACATGATCATCTCTCTAGATGCTGAAAAAGCATTTGACAAAATCCAACACCCCTTCATGCTAAAAGTCCTGGAGAGAGCTGGCATTCAAGCACCATACATAGAAATAATAAAGGCAATATATAGTAAGCTCGTAGCTAGCATCAAATTAAATGGAGAGAAGCTTAAATCATTTCCTCTAAAATCAGGGAAAAGACAAGGATGCCCATGCTCCCCACATCTCTTCATCATAGTCCTTGAAGTTCTAGCTAGAGCAATAAGACAACTAAAGGAGATCAAGGGGATACAAATTAGAAAAGAAGAAGTTCAATTATCCCTATTTGCAGATGGTATTGTAGTATACATAAGTGACCCCAAAAATTCCACCAAAGAACTACTACAACTGATAAACATCTTCAGCAAGGAGGCTGGATACAAAATCAATTGAAAAAAATCATGAGCCCTTCTTTATACCAAAGATAAATGGACTCAGAGAGAAATTAGGGAAACAATACCCTTCATAATAACCACAAACAATATAAAATATCTGGGGATAACTTTAACCAAGAAAGTAAAAGACTTGTATGAAAGAACTTCAAGTCCTTGAAGAAATAAATTGAAGAGGACATCAGAGATGAAAAGATCTCCCATGCTCATGGATTAACATAATAAAAATGGCCATCCTACCAAAAGCAATATACAGATTCAATGCAATTCCTATCAAAATATCAATACAATTCTTTACAAACCTTGAAAGAACAATTCTCCACTTCAAATGGAATAACAAAAAAACAAGAATAGGTAAATCAATCCTGTACAATAAAACAACACTGGAGGTATCTCCATCCCTGATTTCAAGCTATACCACAGAGTAATAGTAATAAAAACAACATGGTACTAGTGTAGAAACATACCAGTTGATCAATGGAACTTAATTGAAGACCCAGAAATAACCCCACACACCTATGGTCATTTAATTTTTGACAAAGAGGCCAAAACCGTACATTGTAAAAAGGACAGCACCTTCAACAAATGGTGCTGGTCTAATTGGATGACTACATGTAAAAGAATGCAAATTGATCCATATTTATCACCTTGCACAAAACTTAAATCCAAGTGAAACAAAGACTTGAACATAAAGCCCGACACACTAAATCTAATAGAAGAGAAAGTGGGAAAAAGCCTCGCACTCATCAGCACAGGTGACAACTTCCCGAACAGAACACCAATAGCTCAAGCTCAAAGACCAGCAATCAATAAATGGGACCTCATGAAACTGAAAAGCTTCTGTAAGGCAAATGACACTGCCATTCAAACACAATGGCAACCTACAAACTGGGAAAAGATCTTTACCAACCCCACATCTGACAGAGGGCTAATATCCATAATTTATAAAGAACTCAAGGAATTAAACACCAAGAAACCAAATAATCCAATCAAAAAATGGAAAATATTTCTTTTCAACTGCTTTTTGGAATTGTCTCTTCTTCCCTGGTAGCAGTTGCAGTGGAGTTTACTGAGCCCCTCAGTCTGTGGCTTTATATCTTTCCGTGTTATCATCATTTCATTTCAAATAGTTTTGTACTATAAGCTTCTCATCTTCTGAGACATCAATGTTATAGCTCTGAGTTTAATCTAATTGGTTGGGGAGACACTTTCCTCTTCTTTCTCCAACCTTTAGTTTGTATAATTTCTATTGATGTACCTTCTAACTCATTGCCTCTTCTCTCATCTACATTTTTGGGATTCTTTGCTTCCTTGTTTGGTACACATATTTATATCTTCATTATATCTTAATATATAGTTTATCTCTGTAGTATAAAGTTTTCATTATGTATTCCTTTGTAATTTCCAGATATTAGGTAGACTTTCTTTATACATGCTTATAAATGCTCACCTATACTGGAGAGTTTTTATAACAGATGCTTTAAAATCTTTGCAGGCAATTCCAACAACACTAACATTTCAGTGTTGCTGTTTATATTTTGCCCACAAAACATGAGATTTTGCTATTCTTGTTTACCAATTAATTATCCATCATATTATGGTAGCCATATTTGATTATTATCTTTTGAGGGTCCAGTTCATGTGCAAATGGCATAGACAATGTTAATTGTTTTTGTTTGTTTATTTGTTGGCTTTTGGCAAACAATCATTCCAGTTGGGTTTAAGCTTCACAAGTCTTGGCTTCAACATACACCCTGATGTCAATTTTCTTTGTCAGCAAGTTACACCTGGCTTCTGTATTTGTCACCAAGTGACTGACTGATCTACAGCCTGACCCGTAGTCCATATCTTAGTTCCACTCTCAAATGCCATATACCTTTTAAGATTACGTCAGTCTATACGCAAATCAAGGGTGACACTAACTTTTTATAAACACTTTCAAGGAAATGGTATACTGTCTTAGTTAGGGTTTCTATTGCTGTGAAGAGTCACTGTGACCACAGAAACTTTTGTAAAGGAAAACATTAAATTCAGACTGGCTTACAGTTCAGAGGTTTAATCCATTTTCATCATGGCAAGAAGCATGGAGACACACAGGCAGACATGGTGCTGGAGAGGTAGTCAGGAGTTCTACATCTAAATCAGCAGGTAGCAGAAAGAGAGAACCACATTGGGCCTGACTTGAGCTTCTGGAACCTCAAAGCTCACCCACAGTGACACACTTCCTCCAACAAGACAACACATTGCCTAATAGTGCCACTCCCTGTGGGTCTATGGGAGTCATTTTCATTCAAATCACCATACTATACAAAGAAACTGAAAAGTTTCTGCATGACAAATGACCCTATCACTCAAACAAAATGTAGGGCTATGAAGTTGGCAAAAATTTTTACCAACTATATCTGATAGATGGTTAATATCAAAAATATATAAAGAACTCACAAACCGGACATCAAGAAAACAAATAATCTGTCTACAAATTGGGGTACATGTCTAATCAGTGCATTCACAAAAGAGGAACGTGAAACAGCTGAAAAGTGCTTAAATAAATCTTCAACATCCTTAGTCATCAGGGTAATGAAAACCAAAACTACTTTAAGATTTCATCTTAGTGCGCCTACTCCTGCAGTGACTTAAAGTGTCAAGGCAGACTGGTATGTATGGTGGACCTCCCTTTTCTCTGAGGAGAAGGGGAGAGGAAAATGATTAGGGTAGGCATGTGAGGGGGGGAGAGGAGGGGAACTGCAATCAGGTTGTAAAGTGAATAAGTAAATAAATTAATGGGAAAAAAAAGATTTCATCTTACATATGTCAGAATGGCCAAGGTCAGTAAAACAAATGGCAGCTCCTACTGGTGAGGATAAGGAGTAAGGGGGACTCCTCCATTACTGGTGGAAATGGAGACTTGTACTGCCACTATGGAAATCATCTGACAGTTCCACAGGAAGCTGGGAATAAATCTTCCTCAACACCCAGATATACCACTCTTGGGTATATACCCAAAGGAGGTTTTATCCTGCCAGAGACACTTGCTCAACCATGTTTATTGCTGCTGTATTCATAACAACCTCAAACTGGAAACAGCCTAGATGCCCTTCAACAGAAGAATTGATAAAGAAAATGCATACATTTGCACAACAGAACATTACTTACTCATTAAGAGCCCCTCCCACCTGAGGCAGACTGGAAGGCTGTCCTGAGTTCATGACAGCAGGAGAGCTGTCCCTGCCCCTTACAGGCTGGGGCACTCAGGAGAGTGACCTCTGCACCTCAACCAGGTAGCATAGTAGAACTGACTCTGCTAAAATGGATCTGGGTGAGCTGGCCAGAGGACATGAGAGCAAGAGAGCTGACCTTACCTCTTGCTGGTTATAGCACTGGTGAGTTAACTAGGGCAGTGCTGGAGAAATTTCCCTGGTGCTGTGGGTGCAGAAGAGATGGCAGCATGACTAAATCAGCTACTACCCAGGCCCAGATCCAAGACTTTGATTTGGTCCACCCCAACAACTACCCCATCTGTAATCTACTGGAGCATGTGAAGGGGTTGGCATTGTAGATCCAAAGCTGCAGGATCTCCATGACACAGGGCAACAGCAGGATATCTGAAAGGAGTCCTTGTGATGATCCAATATTAATGGTGTAACAGAAGCCAGAGACCTGCAATCAGACAATGACTCAATGCAATGAGCATTTGTAAGTAACACTGTTTGGGCAAAAGTTATACTATGTAGGCAGAAGCTGATCTTGCAGGCTTCACTGAGGTTCCGGCCGGGGCATTGTGTAGAGCTGAACGGTCCCAGCGACACTGGATTGCAGTGGTGGTTGCAGGCCCCCGATGGGGACAGCTATTGAGGAAGTCTGCCAGGCAGAATCAACTGGGTCACTCATCCTCCTTGGTGCCTGATTCTGCTCTCTGCTGAGGATTCCGCTGTCCGCCGTCCCCAGGCTCCCCTAATGGACACTTCGATTCTCCTGGAACGATAAGAAAAGAGCCCTGCCCCAATCCCAACCCTAGGACAATTGCCCTCTTTTTTTTTTCTGGGGGGGGATGGGGGGGGGGCTAGGTAGTACTTCT
>CAJQZJ010033849.1:2068442-2084722 GCA_907164525.1 Lophiomys imhausi
AGGGTGGAAGGGCGGGTTAGGAAGGGGGAATAGGGAGGGGTTTGTTAATGAGAAGTAACTTGAAGAAAAAAAAATAAAGTATTTTAAAAAAAAAAAAAAAGGTTATACTATGGGGCACAGTGATACACCACAGCTTCCTCAAGGAGATTTTTCTAGGCTTTGTTTTGTTTATTATTTCTGGTTTTTTTTCCCCTTTGGGGGAATAAATTGCAAGAGCAGAGGGCAGATACACAGGGATGGGGAATCAGGGTGCAAGAGATAAAACTCACAAAGAATCAATAAAACATTAAAAAAGTAAAAAAGAAAAAAAGTCAACCTTAATGAGGTATACCAGACCCAAAAGGACAAATATATTGTTTATTGGGATATTGTTAGATATTAATTGCTAAGGCAACAATAAGCAAGCTACAATCCATATAACCACAGAGATTAGGTATAGATTATAGGACTACAAGGAAAGGATGTGTCTAGGAAGGAGAAATAGGATAGATAGTTATGGATAGATGACGTGGGGGCTGTAGTGCGAAGATGAAATAGCAAAGGGAATGGATTAGGAGGGTGAGAGAGGGAGTATGTGGAGAGACAGCAAAAATTAAGGGTCTTATGAAAGCTCCTATAGAAACCTATTACAGTAGAACCTTCCTAATACATACACATATATGAAGGTTTGATTTCTTTAAAAACTTGACTGTTTTATGTGAATGTGTTTTTTGTTTTGGTCCCATGTGTGGGATCTGGAAGTGCTTTATCCACCACTGAATACAGACTCCTGAGAGGACACATAATCTTTGTCAGGTGACAACAGACTTATGAGAGAGCATGTGATCTTTGTCAGCTGGAAACTGCCTCACAATGTGAGGTGTGGTTTTTGCCAGTAGGAAAGTATCCTTGAGTGGACTCTGAGAGGATATAAATAGAACCCCAAACACAGAGATCACTTCTTGCTTAGCTTTGCTTCTCATTGCATCCTTTTGCATCCATTAGCTTCGAGTTGCTCATAGAGAGAAATACTCCAGGGAATGCTTCGAGCTTGCCTCTGATGATTGTTGTTTGCTCCTTCTTCTGCTGGTTCCTGCTGCTGTGTTTGCTGTTTGACTGGTCTGCTGGAACCGAGATGACTAAGAGTAGAATCACCCCCAAGGAACTATGTGTACTTTGAGGTCTACATCCCTTGTCCCTACTAACCTTCTTTTTCCTGTACTTAGAGTCGGTAAGTTGGAAGGAAAGTAGAAGCATTAAGAAAAATAGAGTATTGACTCTCATAGTTTTTCTCACTAAAAAGAAGAGAATACATCAAGAGTTGTCTTTAGTTGCTTATACTTGTAACTCAAATCAGAAGGGTTAAAATAGAAATGGAAATTCTGTACAATGTATTAGTTAATTAATGCAAATGGTATAGTTTCTCTTTCATTATAGTTGTATTGTACTTAATCCTCGTGTGAATGAAATACCAATGCCTGGGATTAGTAGTCTATCTCCAACTGTAATATTAGAGTTTAAAAGCCAACAATAAAGATTGCCAATAAAAATTTAAAAACAAAGAAATAATAGTATAAAAGTAAGCCTTCAGAAGGTGATCTAAATGAAATTTCCAAACAACAAGGGAGTCAGAACCCCACTGGACATCTCTTGCCACCAAATGAAGTTTCCAGTACTGGGATTAGGTTGCACCCAATTGAGTTTTTGACCAAAAGGTTTCCATGGGAACCCCCAAACAACCCAGACTATTGCCAAGGCTATTAGTTGTTCTCTATAAACAGACAATAAGGCCTGACACTCTCAAACTATACAACCCATCGAACATGGAGAAGTTGGGCTTTTGCCAATCTAGAGTCTACCTCTCAGGACTATCATCCATGGTACTGGAAGGTATTCTGAACACTGCCAAATGAAAAAGGTAAACTCTAAGACGGCTACAAACCCTAGGATCTACAATGGTAACATCCCTACAAGATACACTATGCAATTATGACACAAAACTTGTGAGAGTAACCAATATCTCATGTAAGATCTACTCCAAAAAATGGGACCTATACCCAAAACTGCTTTTGTAGCCAAGAACCAAAAAGTAGATAGGACAGGCACCTAAGGGAAAACCAAATGCTATTCTGTTACAGTAGCATAACAATAAAATGACACCTAATGACATTCTTCTATATTCGTAGATCAGTACCTTGCTTAGCTCTCATTAGAGTTTCTTCCTCCTGTAGCAGATGGGAACAAATACAGAGAGCCAGAAAATACCAGAGAATGTGAGACTTTAAAACACTCAACCTTGAACAGGTTGTCTCCAAAGAAGCCTTGCCCTCAAGGCTAAGACAACTCTGAAGAAGAGGCACAGTGTGAGAGCCAGAGGTGGTAGAGGGCATCAAGGAAACAAGGCCTTCTAAACATAGCATCACACACAGACACACAGACACACACACACACAGACACACACACACACACACACACACACACACACACACACACACACAAATTCAGAGATTGGCAGTGTTCACAGGGCCGGCATGGGTCTGCATTAGATGGGGTCCTAGAGCTGAAAGAAGAAATGGTCACAAGTCAGCATTCCTAACTCGGAAGCTATATTTAATTGTTAACCACTTGCAAATGAAAAATCAGTTTTCTCCAAAGGAGGCTCACTCTTAAGGCTAAGTCCTCATTCCCAGCAGTAGATGACTAACACAAAATTAACTGCTCAGCATCTTTGTTTCTTTGGAGGCTCCTTGCCTCATAATGTTGAATCAGGGCTCTTTTTTTAACCTTACATGCCCTTTCCATATATATTATGGGTCTTCGTTTGTGTTTTTATGGGATTTCAATGTGTGTGAATGTGTGTCTTTGCACCCATATGTGTTTCTTGTGCTTTTCCTTTGGCTCTTTTTCTTCTTTTTTGTTTATTTTGTTCTATTCCAATATGTTTCTTTTAATTTTATCTTATTTTATTTTATTATTCCTTAGATACTTTTGTTTTCTAATGAGAGACAGAAAGGGTATGGATCAAGATTGGAAGGGAGGGGAGGAGGAAGTGAGAATAGTGGGGGAAGGTAAACCTTAAGAATAACATATTGTATGGAAAAAAAGTATTTTCAATAAAAAAAGTGAATTAGAACTAAAATGAGGGTCATGATCAAGAATGACCCTACATCTGACTAGAGAATCTCTTTGGGGAACTAGTTTTAGATTCATGAAACTGACAAATCTTTTCAGAGAAGAAAGGATTGACATGAAAGCAACAAAGAGGGTTTCTTTCCCTAGCTATCACCACTATTCTCCATCACCTGGCTCAGTATTCTCTTACCTTTTTAAAGCACAGATAGATGGCATATCTTTCAGAGAACTGCCGCTATGATAATTCTCAAATCCTCATCCTTCATTGTAACTGAATGCCCAAATTCACTCTTTAAAAGCAGGAGAAACAGAAGAGCCTGTAAAGTCCTATTGTTTGCCCTTCATCATCTGTGCATGTCCTTTGTCCAGATAATAAACACATGTCACATTGATCTACCTAGATGTTCTAAGACACTCTCTCCATCTCAAGATCCTCAATCATCCTTGCTTTGTCACATAATGTGGCATATCCACAGTTTACAATAATTGAGGTGTGAACTATATCAGGTACCACTGTCACTTGAAAGGGTTTTTGTTATATATCCTTTAGCAGATAACTTCTCAAACGACTACGTAGCATTGATTCAATTTATGAGGTCAGTTATATTTCAAGGAGTAACTACAGAAAGCTTATTGGGGATAATTATAAATATATAGGACCAATAAAAACTCACAAAAAACATGGAAATACTCCTGGAATAGTGACAGTCCAAAGACTTGAAACTCAATGATGAAAAGGAAGTAGTTTCTGAAATCCAAAATAGCCATCAGTTTAAGAGGTTTTCTCTCTATATGACTTAATAGAAACAAATACACCCATTGCTAATCACCAGCCAAACAAGAAGGCAACCAGAGAAATAAAGATGTTCTTGACCCCTCTACCCTTGGCCTCATTGACTGAACTGAAACAGAAGGCAAAGGGTAAGCGTGCCTGATTAATGCAACCCATTGAATTTCATCTCCCAGGGCACCAAAAAGGGTGAAGAAGGGTAACAGACAAATGCAGAAGGAGAAACGGAAGAGCCCATAAAGTTCTATTGTTTGCCTTTAGTCATCTGTGCTTGTCCTTTGTCCAGATTTAAAAAAAAAAAGTCACAAACATAGGAGACACAGAGCGAGCTCCATCTGTTGCTACCTTAGCACAGAATCATGTCAGTTCAGCCATATGCACAACAAAACATGAAACCTATAAAATATATAAAAAGAGTGAGGTAAACTGAGATAAAGAAATAATTAACCAAATAGAATTGCTGCTTGTAACAAAGTTGGTACCTGAGTTCTATCGTAGCAGGATTGTTCTTTCTCTTCCACCAGCTCCTGAGTTGCTACAGAATTTTCCTGGTAAAGAGTCTTAGCCTTTATTCCCACAACATATACATTCTTAATATTACTAACTTTACTGGACATTCATAATTTCCTCTTAACCATTATCATTTTATATAGAGGATCATAAAGCATTAAAATGAGTGCTCTTTCCAGGTGATATGAGGTTCCTTCCCTTTTATAAAACAGTAAGCCAATCTTCCCTGGGCAGCCAGGGTCAATCCTGCCCAATATGCAGTAGCCACAATTTTAGGGGAGGGAATTAAGAAACATAACTGTGGTCCCCAGAGAGAGTATTTCTTTTATGAAATTAAAGGATCCAAAGCTATAAGGCTCACGTTCATGAATCATGAATAGAAATTTGTTAAATGAATTCAGAAGGTGAGCTAGAGAGAGAGAAGCCACCCTCATACTCAGTCAGAAACATGCTGTTCGACAACATGACAGATAGCATCCTATGTGAGTTACAACATTTAAGGATACATCACACCTTTCAAGATAATTCCCCTCCCACCTCTGAGAGAAGCACACACAAGAGGTAGAATAACTTGTTTTGTCAGCACTGCAGGTTACTTCCTCTGGGAAGTAGTGTCACCCTCAGTTACGGAACTGCCTATGACTTATTAATCCAATGAGCTATGCTCACCTTGGTAACACCAGCCAAGTTTCTGCCTATAAGAAACAGATATTTCCCACACATAAGAAACACCTTAGACAGTACACATCTACTTCCAGTTCTAAGTAGTCTTCCCTCAGTGACCATACATCCTTGGCAGTTAAACACTTTTCATCACTTCATCCTTGAAAATGACTAAGTTAATCACATTCACTTTGGACCTGTTGATTAAGGAAAGACACAGTGTGGTCCATGACATTCCATGATTCTTTATTCCAGCAAAATCTCATGGGTCAGTTTCAGTGCACTATCTCCTGCCGCCATCAGTCACCTCCAGAGTGACTCATGGAGATGATGCTGTTCCTCCTCCTCAGTGTGGACTCTTCTTGTGAGTGTGCAATGGGCATCTCACCATAGGACATAAACAAATGCCTGTATTTCCTGATATAGTATTCCAAGGCATCTATGACATCTCTTCCTCATTGTCTCTAGACCACCCTTAAGTCTACCCCTCAGTGCACCAGTATATTGAGCCCAGGTTGCTAACAACATGTTAAATCCCCAAACTCAAATAAAGTCAACCACATAGATATATCTGGTCAAACCTAATCTTGTTTTCCCCCTTTGCTTAATACCTTTAGACACTGCTCATATATAGAAGAAACAGTGTCCTGCTATCACAACTTGCCAATACCCTGAAATCCTTTGGATGTGGTCCATTTTTTTTTTTTTGTAATGGGGTATCCTATTTCTCTGTCCAGTTTCTGCTGTCTACCCTTTTTACTACCATGACTCTGTAATCTTAGGCAGGTGACTTCACATATGTAAGTCTCATATTACAAAGAAAGCTCGGGACTACAGAGATGGCTCAGTTGGTAAAAGTGCTTCTCATGAGAGTGTGAGGACCCAGAATCTTTGTATGTGTACTCCTGAATCTACATACAAAGGGTGGAGCAAGGTGGTATGTAGTGATAATCCCAGTGGTAGGGAGGAGAAGACAGGTAAATTCTTGGAGCTTGCTAGCCAGCCAGCATAGCCTGCTCCTTAAGCTTCAGGCCAATGAGAGATCTTATTTCTTAAGGAATGACATCCCAATATTGACCTCTAGCTTCCACACACATGCAAACAAATATGCACCTACATAAACAAAAAAAAAGGAAATGAAATTCATTTTATAGAGATGATGCAATGAAAAAAGGGGCAATTTAAGTAAAACTCTGCTAAGAATTTCCTTGGATATGAGAACCACAAAACACATTGTAGCATTCCTCTGTGTAAAGGTTAGACCTGAGCCATGTCTCTACATAAAAAACAAAAATACTGACAAAAACACCGTTGCAAATATAAATGTTTAATGAGTCATTAATAGTGAAAACCTAATTAGTTTAATTTAGACAATTCTACATTGGACCAGACACTCAAATATTATTTGTGGAATTCAATTCTAATCTTAAGTTTTAATCTATGTAACTGTCCTTGGAGTTTACTCTCCTTCAAACATCTATATCTGAAGGAAATATTACATAGGATTTCCAGATATACTAATAAAAGACAAATGCATCATAAATTGATATCTTAATTGCTCATGAGTGGGATTGATGCTGAGCCTTGAGGCTACTTAGCAGGTTTTGTTTTCCGTGAAAGCCTTCATTTCAGTTGACATTGGCAATCAGATTCTGCATCTTAGCTCCACTGCAGTAATTATGTCAAGCTCAGCTTGGGACGGTGAAAGTGTTCTGTAGAGAGCCGTTGCCCTTGCTCACAAGGAAAGAGAACAAGAAGGAGAAATTGTGTTCTACTCCTTGAATTCAACCTACATCTACAATGGCAGACTTCTAATAGGAGCCTGGTAAGAAAGTGAATGCTAGTGGGCTGCTTTCTACCTTATATGACAGAAGTGGAAAAATAGTAAAAGCAGACTAAAGAAAGTTCACTAACGACTTTGCTTTCCTATTGCCTGGGAAGAAAGTATAAGCGAATGGCTTCTCCACATGTTTTAATTAAGTTGTTGGGGAACGCCCTTTTGTAAAAGCTGATGCTTTTGGTTGGGATGCTGAATCAAATTGCTTTAAGGACCTACAGTTTGGGAAGTGACTGTATGTATGTTTTATGCAGTCTTTGGGGAGGCAACTTTCTTAATAACAAAAAGGTGTAATATATAAACTCATAGTGTAGACTCATCCATTAGAAATTCATTTGTCCCAAATACTTCTCCAATGTGTAAAATGAGATACAAAACAGCTATTCCATAGTGTGCTTCAAGATGTACCAGATGGATTTCTCCATTCTTGTGAGAACCTGTGGATTAGCCTTCCCACATGAGCAGTCCCTGAGCAGGAAGATCATTTCCTCCGACTTTCCCCACCAACTCTGTTGCAATTTCCAGGACATTATGGGATATTTGCCACAATATGTGAGACATTTTGGTCTCTCCCTGGAATTTTGCAAGCATGCACTAACATGGTTTGAAGCAGAGACCAAGATATTTGTTTCATATGGTGAGAGCTAACATAACTTCAGGATGGGACCAGGAGTTTGCCTTCCTTTTCCAAAGCCATTAGCACTGACAGTGCATCCCATTTATTTAGTCAAACTGCAAAATGGAAAGGCATAACCATTAGCTACAGATATCCCTGCTGATTTAACAGCATTAGAGATTGCAACATCATATCTCGATGCTGGCAGGAAGCAAAGGAAGCTGGCAAATCCATCCAAAAGTGAGTTCTCCTTTTATGAGAAGTTTAATCTCTGCCATTCTGTTCACTGTGAGTAGCACAAAGTTCAAGAAACAATAAATTGTTATTCTTATACTTTATTAGTTTGGTAGGCCTGACACAACCAGAAACTAGAAACTGTCTACTTGTAAGCAAGAACCCAAATTCTTTATATAATATAGCTTTTTACAGTATCAATTTATTTTTTAAATAAACTTTCTCTTGAAGAATAATAATTTAGTTTAGGGGTGAAATGCTTTATGATCATGAAAACACAAAAAAAAATGCTCAGTTTTGTAAAAACACCAAATTTTAAAATGAATACTTTGAGGTTTTTAAGAAATAACAATCCACTTAAAGACTTTTATAATTATTATTTGTACCTATTTTTTATTTGCAGGAGTTTTGCAGCATATTCTATTTAAAACATACCAAAATATAAAAAAAAAACTCTGCAGGGTGCATTTTAAAAGTATATATTCAATAAAAATTAGCAATTTGATCAATTTCAAGTCATTGTTTTTGCCTTGACTACTATAATACAATTGTGAGTCCCAGGACGTATAGGATACATCCCTATTATATAGCTAGATGGACTTGCAAATGCAGTAGGTAATTGCATCATACTATAGCTCAAAACTGAGAACAACAGCCTGTCAAACCATGGCAGTGGTCTTTGTGAAGAGAATCTTTATCAAAACACAAATGCATAACAACACCAACAAAGAGTAACAAAAGTGTTAGTGTTTAAAAGAAACAAATTAATATATCCCTAAATCCCATGTCCTCTAGAGTTGTACAAAATGTTCTCTTCCTTCTGCTCCCTATCACTCATCAACCCAAGCCACTTTGTCTTTGGTATCTAGTCTCTACAAACACACTTAAACACACTAGCTGAAAGCAGCTTCCATACACTTACCGTGACTAACATGACTCGGAACTTCACAGACATGTTTCCAGCCCTCATTTCACTTGTCCTCTGTATGCCATATTCAGCTTCCTATTGTTGACATCTTGAAGCATTTAATTCCTTTGCCTTTATAATGTGTGATTTTCCTGGCTCCATGTCTTCTCTGGTCTTTCTTTTGAAGCAGACTTGCTTTCTTCTCCTCGTGGATTTCAGTAAGAACATAGGTCTCCTCTTTTTTTCATCATGTTTGCTTCTCTTCCTCACTTTCTATCTCTCAGTACTTTTTATTGAAAATATGCTTTCATACAACATAATTTTATCATAGTTTTCCCTCCCTCATCTCTTTCCAGATCTTCCCTACCTCCTTACCATGAAACTTCAAGCCTTCTTTCTCTCCATTTTTAGAAGAAAAAAAAAAGCAGACAAAAAAGAAAATCATGAGAAACACACACACAAGCACAAAATCAGAACTGAAACAGCAATTTAATTATCAATTGTATTTATTAAAGTATAAACTATTAAGATTAGGCTGGCAGAGCAGCCGGTGGCTTGGAAAAGCAGCAGGTGGCTTGGCAGGATGTCAGCCAACAGGACTGGCCCACCTAAATGGGCATCTTGATTTATCCTAGGGAAAGAGTCCCAGACCAAGGGTGGCCTACACCACCTGTAACCTAAACTCTGTTAAGAAATATAAGTTGTTATAATAGGCCGGTAGAATTACCTGCAGCTTGGCGAGAGATTCCCTGGAGATCGACCAGAGTCTGAGAGTCTGATGGCCCTGGATTGCTTGAACTGACGGCCTATTAACAGCCACAGTCCTTTCCCCAATAATTAAATACACCAAGACATTTTAATGTTTCAACACTTAGCCCTTAACTGGGCAGACTCTCGATTAGCTACTCGAAATTAACCTGGATCTTCTAATCCCAAACCACCATGTGTCTGTAATTACCTTCTAGCATTCTCAAACATATCTATCTGCTTCCATGTCTTCAGGAAGAAAGAGCTAAATCTCTGTGTAAAACACAGGGTTCCTGTTCTAATCTCAGAAAGTCCCACCTTCCTATACTCTTTCTGCCCAGCTAATTGGCCATCAGCAACTTTTATTAACCAATGAAGAGAATGCCACAGAAGGGGTGGTAAACCAGATCTCAGCATTGAAATCAGCCTATCAAAAGCAATGTTATTAGACCTTCTGCAACACAGAACCCATAATATACAAGGAAAAACCAGTAATGTAAAAAAATATATATGTATGAGGCCAAAAAAATAAAATCTTCAAAATTATCATTGAGTACTATTGACTATCTACTGCAGGAAATGGAGCCTCCTTTAAGTATTGTTTGTATACCCAATAAGACTTCCTTAGAGAAAACTAATTTTTTTCTCTTGCAATTGGTTGTCAGTTGAAGATGGCATCATGATTAAGAATGAGAGCTGTGCACTTCCTTCTCTCAGTCCTGGGACCCTATCTGGCTTAGACCTGTGGAGACTTTGTGCATGATAACACAGTCTCTGTAAACTCATACAGGCATCAGTTAGTCCTGTTATGTCAGGAAGACACTGGGGTTTTTTGTTTGTTTGGTTTGTTGTTGTTGTGTTGTTGTTTGGTTGGTTTTTTGGTTTTGTTTTGTTTTTGTTTTTGTTTGGGGGGTGTTTTTTGTTTGATTGTTTGTGGGGTTTTTTGTTTTGTTTTGTTTTGTTTTTTTTGGTTTGGTTTGGTTTGGTTTTCGGGATTTTTGTTTTGTTTGATTTTTGTTTTGTTTAGTTTTTGGGAGGGGTTGGTGCGATCCATCTCCTCTGACTCTTACAGTCTTTCTGCTTCCTCTTCCACAGGGCTATTTGAGCCCTGAGAAGAAAGATGTGATAGACAAATCCCATTGAGGACTGAAAGTTCCACGGTCTCTCACTCCCTGCACATTGTCCAGTTGTCGCTCTCTGTTTTAGCTTCCATCTACTGCTGGAGGAAGCTTCTCTGATGATGGCTAAAGAAGACACTAATTGTTTCAGAGAGTTTGAGTCCACAGTCACAGAGCAAAGGCATGGTGGCAAGGAGAACCTGAGAGCTCACATCTGGATCCTAGTCTTAGAGCCCCTGGCATGGGTCACAGTCTTCCCTGTTGTCACAAGCTCTTAGGACTCTCAGATTCATGCTTAAGTATGACAGTTAGTGCACCACATTTTAAGCTTATTTCTACTTTCCTTAGAATTCCAAGGAACTTTCATTGAGTTTGTTTTGGGTTAATCCATTTACTGTCAGGCATGGGGCCTGTTTGGAAATCTCCACAAAGATCCCTCTGATTGAATATGCCCTCAGATTGTCTGAGCAGGAAACTTGATCCACAAAGTCCTATTTAATAGTATTTGAGATGAGTAACTGGAAGGTAATTCAACTGTGGGTGTCATCAGAGTATCTTTGTATAAAAGCCATATATCCCTAGCAAGCTCTTGGTAATGTTCTCTGCTACATTGTGATATAGAAAGAAGGCAGGCCAAATGCTGAATAGATGCCAGTACATACTTTTGCACTCCCCAGTATGCAGAACTATGATCTTTATAAAGTAATCAGTATTAGGTATTTTATTGTAGGAAGAAAAAATGGATGAAGACATTTGCAGTTTTCTAAGGTAGATCACAAGTTTTTTAGTCCAGACTTCCAATATCAAGTTACCAACTATAGTGACATGTTCAGTTGGATGCTCTACAGAATTGTGTATGTAGTATATTTATATCATGTGATAATAGTTTTCTGCTCTAAACTTGGTTTTCTCCCAGTATTTTCTGATAGCATAGCAAAACATTGATCCAGCTGTGGAATCTACAAATCTAACAGCTACAGTTAAGAGTTCCTTCTACAATTTCTCCCATGCACGTTTTGCTAACATATTTTCTGAATACTCCTTCTCCTGGATGTACTTCCAGCTTATCTTCTCATTCAGTTCCTCTGTTCTATATTTCCACCTGCCTCACACAATGATTCCTCTGTTAAATAGTTCATACCTCATATGTCAGTCACATCTTTCTGTAATTGTCATGCCCGCTCTCTCTTCCACTGAGATTTTGGTAAATTTTCTGGGCCACAGTCCCCATAGTATTATCTCATTAGAATAAAAAGTAAAATAAAAAAAGAATATGTACCCTGATTTGTGAAACATTTTACTATATGAAAATTTGCAGTGCCATCATCAAATTATGTATGTAAGTGATATATTCCCTGATGTCAGTGAGGGTATACTTAATTTGCCATGTTAATCTTTGCTTCTGCATATTTTAGGTGCTAAATTGATGTTGGGATAACAAATGATCAAATAGATGACATACTCCAAAGCTCTTACAAGTGAAGATAGATACACTATATACACAAAAACACTGTTTTAGATACACTAAAAATACTGGTCAAGTAGTGGACAGCTACCTACATTACCCGAGGACTTAGCATTACAGTGAGACTAATAAAGATGATAATGATTGAAATGAAGACGAAGGTGTTGACACTAATGATGATAATGGACTACTAGGTGACAGCGAGCTTTGGAAAAGATCAGAGACAAAGTCCTTGTAAAGTGTTCATCATAACCTAAGAGTAATATTCCTGGTCTCTCTTTATGGGGACAGAAACCACAACAATGAAGGTGATTTGTGTGATTACTGTCATTAAAATTTAAAGACCCTCCCAAGAATGTTTTTATTATTTTTAGCTATGAGGTAGGAGAATAATTCGTATTCTTCTGTTAATCCAATAATGCCAAACTTTGTAATTTTAGTGCCCTTGAGGGACATTGCCAACCTTTCATAATGAGCTCACTAAAAAACATTTCCAATAATTTAAGTGCGTTGTTGTTTATCATCAGTTAAGTGAAATTTCACTCTTTGTTACTATAAAGGAATGAATTTGAAATGTATGTCATGTGCCCAAGCAAGGCACAGAAGCCTACACCTGTTACCTCAGCACTTAGAACTCTGAGGCAGGAGAAGCACCAGTCTGGGGTCATCCTAGGCTACCAAATGAATATGAGGCCACCCTGGGTTACTCTGTGTCAAAAGGGAGGGATGGAGGGAGGAAGGAAGAGGAAATAAGGAAGAAAGGGGAAAAGAAAAAAGGGACTGAGGTAGGACAAAAGAAAAGGAAAGAAGAGAAATTGCTTGAATTTCTTTGTATAACATTTTCTGTAAAATTCTAAGTTCTTGCTCAAGTTAAACAAAAATACATTTTTATTTTTTCACATCAAGACATTCTTTTTCTGTTATAGAATATAACACGACCACATAAGCTTTAATAATAGATCTTCTAAGAAAAAAAATAAATGTACTGTAACTATTTTACATATACCTAATAAATGTTCAAATATTTGTTATTCAGAAGTGTGCTATAAAATATAACTTAAAAGATCATGGCATTCAAATTTTACCATAAACAATAATTATTCCTTTCTTGAGCATTCACCTTGACAGACCTCTTATCTTTTTCTCTGGCATACATTTAATTTAGTAAGGCAACAACAAATACTAACAAGCTGAAGCCACATCTCCTCCTGGTTTTAAATAAGTTTATTTAAATAAACTTTAATAGTTGTCAGATTTAAGTGTCAGAAAAGATTTCTTCAGTTCTGATCAGTAGTCCATTATAATGTTATGTTCCAAGACATTAGACTGAAGTTCCCCTGATCCACAAAGCATTTCTGCTATATAAATTATCTTATATGAACCTTCTGTCACCTAAATCTTTAGAATATGTAATGAATAATATAAACTATTTGGATAAACCTGTGAAAATGACAGCTGATCCTGTTCTAGGAAACGTGTCACTCTGTCTCACAAGAAGTCATGCAACGCCGAGACCTAATGATGGTTTTACAACTGTTTTCCAGCATATTTTTACATTGCATGCATTTTCACTTCCAGCCATGAATCCAGTACTTAACAAGACAGAAAATTAATAATTCAGCTGAACATGTTTAACCAGGTAATGCAATCAACTCCCCAGATGAATGAAGCTTACTTTCTAGACAGAGATATTAAGTCATCTGCTACTATGACCAGATCAGCTGAGATTATGCTACACCAAAGAGTATAATAGGTATACACTTCACAAGAGCTCTCTTCTGTGTTTGCAGGAAACCAGGAGGGTTTGGAGGAGGGGGAAGGGGAGCTGACACTCCATGTGTAAGTTGTTCCATTGTATCTTGCTATTACAGCACATATGGCTCGTACCATACTGATCTGAGATCCCTCCCACACATAGGAATAAGCAAAAAAAGTGAGGAATTAAGTGTTAGCCTTCACTTTGAGTTTCCTGACTTTGGAGGTTTTCTCCAAGAGTATTATTTAAAAGTTGTTAATTTCCTTTTATAACAGTTTTTTTTTTAATAGAAGAAATTCCTCATGGAAGTGTAAAGGAGATGGCATGATAGATGGTGAAGGCTCTAAAGATGTGCAAACACATATTTGTGGGCTTTTTAAATGCAGATTATTCAAATATTCATCAAGGACTTGGAAACACTTTATAAGTCTGACCGCAATTGTATTACTTTAGAGAATTAGAAACTGCTTTTAAAACAAAAATTGGGTATTTATATTTACCTAGCAGACTACAATTATTTTACCGAAATTATTTTTTAATTTGTACATAACTATTTAGAAATTATTTTGAAAATATGCATCCCAAGACACAACAAAATATGTACCATTAGATATGCTCTAGTTTCCCATCATATCAGATTGCCTGGCATCTCCACAGCAAACCAGTGTATTAACATCTAGACTATCCAAAGCACTCAAAAAGATGAACAAGAAACCAAACAACTCAATGAATAAACCAATGTAATAAACAAAAAGTTGTCCAAAACATAAAATACAAAGACAAATAAATACATGACAAATGTTCAACATCACTAGCCTCAGAGAAACACAGTGAAAGCATTGACTTTAGTGTCTCCTCTGCCATGAAATAGCTGAGGAGCTATTGGCCTTTGATAGCCACATGAAGAAGAGGCATTAGCTTTCTCTAATGCCATGTCTTCTTATATACCGATCACATTCCAGGGAAGTCGCCACTCCCAGAAGTAGTTGGGAAACACAAACTGGACTTGATGGGAGAAGAAAAGAAGCCTCAAAGTTGGGGGGGGATTGGACAATGAGGGTGAAAAGAGTAGAAATGAGAGGAGTTAGGGAATTAATATCACCAAAATACATTGTATAAAATTCCAGAAAACTTGGAATAGCTCTGCCTCGGGACCCAGCCATACCACTTCTGGGTATACATCCAAATGACTCCTCATCGAATCACAAGGAAGTTTCCTCATCTATATTCATAGCAGCCTTATTTGTAATACTAGAAACTGGAAACAACCCAGATGCCCCTCAACCGAAGAATGGATTAAAAAACTGTGGTACATCTACACAATGGAATACTACTCAGCTATCAGAAACAATGAAATCATGCAATTTGCAGCCAAATGGATGGAACTAGACAAGCTCATCCTGAGTGAGCTATCCCAGACCCAGAAGGATGCACATGGCATCTATTCACTTATAGTCAGATTTTAGCCATATAGTACAGGATAACTATACTACAACCAACGCACCAAAGGGAACATGGACATAGACTTTGTTTCCTGCCAATGAGACACTTTTCCCTAGTGGTGTTGCCTTGTAGGCTTCCAGTGTATGAGGAGGTTCTTGGTCCTCATATGACTGCTGAACTGGGGTGGGGGACTGTTATGTGGGGACAATCCACTCCAGAGGAGTGGGATGGAAGGGTTAGGGGGTAGAGGGTGGGAGGGCGAGACTGGGAGGGGTGAAAAGAGGACACTATGATGGAGATGTAACCTGAAGCAATAAATAAATAAATAAAAATTCCTAAAGAATTAACAAAAATATTATAAAACACATCACTGAAATTTCATCTCGTTCCAATCAGAATGGCAGTCACTAAGGAAATAAACAACAAATGTTGGTGAAGACGTAGGTCAAAGGGACTCCACTAAAGGCAGGAGTGTGAAGTGGTTCAGTAAAAACTTTGTGGAGGTTCTTCATAAATTAAAAATAGATCAGCTACCATGTGACCCAGCTCCTTTATATTCACCCAAAGAGGATGCGCAGAGATACTTGTACAATACTGATTATTTCACTACAGCTCACAATCAGGGCAGAGCCAGCCTAGGTATCCAACAACAGAAGAATGGATAAAGAAATTGTAGTGTTCATACACAATGAAAAAGTTAAGGCATGTTCGGTTGTTTACAGAAAATTAAATTTAGTTCAAGATAATAAATAATATTGGGCAAGTTAATTCTATCTTATAAAGACAAATATCATGTAACATCTTGTACATGGTTACTTTTTTATAGATACACAAAGATATGGATATATGCATATGTCTATATGGCATAAAAGTAGAAGCAAACCCATCTAGGGCACCAACAGGGACTTCTGGGAAGAGAGGAAGAAAAAAGGTTAGTGGTAGATATAGGAGAGAACAAACTTAACACATAATATGAAGCTTATCTCTATCCAATCTTTCAACACCTCAAAGAACAGAAACTTGCTATTACCTAAAAGTGTGTGTGTGTGTGTGTGTGTGTGTGTGTGTGTGTGTGTGTGTGTG